>BHFT01064071.1:0-24179 GCA_004320025.1 Laticauda laticaudata
ACAACTGCCTTCGGGAAAGGGAGTAATGGCCAGCTGGGGAGGAGAGATGTGGCTCTCCTCAACCCTGCAGGCATTCTTCCCCTTCTTCACCACCTCTACGGGGTGGCTTAGCCCTGAAACTAGCCAGCTCGGGGCGCTCCAGTGGCGAACACGGATTGAAACTGCACAGAGACACGGTTTCAGTCTGTCGCCGAAGAAACTCAATCCGGAAGCTCGCTATTTTATTAACACCTTACAAACTGAGATGATAAAATGGTAGCATGTCAAGCATTTTTCTGCCAGTGGTTTTCTAAATATTTTGCATATAGTTGTTGTAGCTAGGGATGACTGGGAATAGCTTTGAGGATTACAGAACAGAATCTTAAACTTCTCAGATAATAAAAGGTTTAACTTGTGACTGTTTTCATCAAACAATGTATGTCATGATTGAATTTTTCATTCTCATGTCTTTTTGGATTTTATTCAGTATACTTATGGACTAAGAAACAACAGTGCATATATAAAACAGGTATACAAATATATATCTAGAAAAAATATTGTTGAAAACATTTAGCAGACAAGTGTCTAAAACAATTGGTGGCATTCAAAACTTGGATTTTATATTGGCTATAAAATGATTTCACCATCTACTTTAAGACTGTTTAATGCCATAGTTCTCGTGAAGTTGGAGAATGTCTAATGGATTGAATCAGCAAACAGCCTAAGGGAAAATCATGATGTGAGGCTAAATTATGCTTTTTTTTTTTCTGCTGAAACTCAATAACAAACTTCACTTGTTTCTCTTTTTTTTCTGTTGGAGAAAAAGAAATTGCTCTTGTTCCATAGCCCCAAAAGAAGAGATTTTCTAATGTACATTGTTCAGTCTTTTCAGATGAAGTATGTCCTTTCAGGCAGATGCCCAGCTTTAAAAATCAAATCAGCACATGTAATTCAGGCAGTTTTGATGCAACTTTTCAGAACTATATTCAAAACATAAAACATTGTATTCGTTTACTTTTATTGTTGGTCCAATAGATTACAGATTTCCCCTCCCCTCATTTTCTTATTTTAATACCACAAGCAATGTCTAAATATAGCATATTGTTTTAGTTCAAAAGGAGAATATTCACAACAGAGAGAAAAGGTTGAATACCAAAAATATTTCCATATTTGGTAACTTTTCTCCATTTCTTAGCTCTTGTTTTTCTATTTATGCACGCTTAGATTTGTGTCTTTGTAGTAGGAATCAATCACATAAATATGTGGGTCAATTTCAATTGTTTTCAATTTGCTCAGAATGTATTAAAACTTTTGGGATGGAAAAGTGCAGTTATAAATTAGGCAATACATTCTTACAATGTATGTAATAAAATTAATTATGCATTCAGGGTTTACTGAAAATGAAGGCATCTATTTTGATCATTACTGTTGCAATTATCAAAACTCTAGTGACCTGATTTCCATAGCCTCAGAACGCCACACTATATGGAAATATAAACTATAATATAAATTTAGGTGCAGTTTTGGGCCTAAATATCAGTGTATCCTGAGCTTTCATGAAAGTTATTGCTGCTCTCCATTCTGCTTCCATTCTCACAAGTGGTTGTAATGGAAATCTCTCTCCTTCTTTGCAATGAATCATAGGAAACTTAAAATTTTCATCAGTANCAGTATGGTTGATGAAAAGGCCTTGCATTGTGTGTAAAAAGATAATGTGTAGCATAGTGGACAGTAAAGTTGTTTTGTTGAGGAAAATTCCTGTACTTAAAATACAGTTTCATCAAACTGTATAATAGGTATACAGTTAATAAGTAACATTAATGTTGAAATATAATGGACGGTTTCATTCAAACTGGAAGATGGATGGAGGAGTGGAAATATTCAAACATTGTAGGAGCATTGATAATAATAAAAAACCCTAATGGTTTTTCTTATTTTCTATGCCTTGCAGACAGGGAACTAATTCTTTTTCCTATGTGATTAGCTCTCTACATTCAGTTTACTGTGAAATTTGTGCTATTGATTTTTTCCCCCCATTTTCATATCCCAGAGTATTGCAATTAACACATTTTCCCCACAAAACACCGCTGTTACCTTTCAGGCATCTCTCACATGTAAGTGTAATTCTGGTTGATATTACTCCTAGAGAATGTGATTGTGACACATTTTTTGCTGATTAAATGAATTCTTACAGTCACAAAGAACATGAATTTAAAAAGTATGCAGTAACACAAACAATTGTTTAAAAAAGGATGTTGAAATGATTTCTGTGTAAAGATATTGCACCAGATTTCATAAGCAACTGTTTACAACTTGAATGTGACAAGAAACTATGACAACTTTGCATTTTGTTATTATATACTGGAAATAAACATCTTCAGCCCAAATTTTTCAAATATTAGTTTGAAATAACATATAACTATCGATATACAGTAAGAAATGGTGACAATTAATTTTATTGCTGAAAGGCTTAAATCTCTTTGTTCCTCTTTCCCCTTCTTCATTATTTTCACTTGTGATTGTCACTGTATTGCATTTGGAGAATAAGAAGAGTCAGCCACCATCACTTGTTTTATCCTCTATTTTGAGTAAAATGAGTAAAAGCAATAATGAGTAAAAGCAATAATGAAATAATAATGGGAAAAGTGCATTGATAAAACCTGCTTTCGAATAATTGTTCTTGGTTCCTGTCTCATGATCTGGAGAAAAAAGTGATCTTTTTATATTAATCTACATAACCATGTCAAATAATTAGATCATATTTAACACTGGATATTTTTTTATTAATTGGTCCCTAACCTTAAGCTGGAAGTAACCAGGTTACTGGATTTGCATGACACTCTGGATTTTTAATATATCCAAATAAGTGAATTGTAAGAATGTATTGACTGTGTAGGAACATGGGAAATGGCTTATAATGAATTACAAAATTGCCCGATATAGGCCACTATTATCAACTATGACTTTTAATGGCCTTCAAAACTTCAAAACAAATACTTTTTCCATCCATTTCTTGAATTAAATTGAAATTTAAGAGACACTTTTGCATTTAAGGCAAGTGTTCTTCCACTAATGGTCCCTGGTTTCTTTAAGCATAAGGAACTGGCAATTTCTTGTTAAGAGCCCTCCACTCCAGGAATTGCAAGATATTTTGAGGCAATCTTTGAAGGGGAGTGATGGTAAAGGATAGGAACTCTTTGGGAGAAGAAACAGCTTTTAAAGAGTTTGCAAAAGAATTAAGGCACCTAGATGGCCCCTTAAGCCTCCTTGAAAACTTCAAAAACAGGGAAGGAACCTGGGAAAGATTGGCCACAGTCAATTTTGAACTTGCCGTGGATGTTGAAAGAGAGAAAATGGTAGATCACCTTTTTTGATACCTTTATTCTATGTGCAAAGTAAGTGTTCTGTAGAACTGTAATATTGCTAACATTATAAAAATGTTCAGTTATTCCCTATAAATTAATAGCTGTTGACTCCTTGGTTGGACTTGATAATCTTAGTATACAGCATTGTTTGAAATAAATAATTTTTATGTGCAGAACATCTTGTCATATTAGCATGGCATTAACAAGTGGAAATTAATACTAGACCTTCCAAACTAATTCATTACAAGTACAAGTAACACATTAAATATAAAAATACTGACATTTATACTTGTTAAGGTTAATATCCCCACTACCATCCCATATTTATCATTCCTATTTACATGAAGATTAATGCATTCAATTCTTTTAAATATGTATGTTAGAGCTACAGAATTTAGTAAAATCTGTTTTCAAAGGTATGAACAAAACAAAAATTAGTCCAGTCTTTTATTTACAAACAACTTGCTTCAAAAACAAATATGATCTTGGGATTGAAATGAAACACAATTAAAATATGAGGGAATACTTAGCAACAATATAATAGTGAGTTTTAAACACAAATACCTTTGAATGTGTCTTTTTACTTCCATGTTTTCCATCTGACAATGCAACATTTTCTCTTTGAGTTGGAATAAAATTTGGGGGTTTAATGGAATATTCAACTAATGGTAGATTAACAAATGATTGAATTAAGGAGGCAAACAGATGCAAGACTTCAAAGCAATATGAATAGACTGAGATCCATTGCAGAATGGTCTACTTAAGTGGAAAACCTGTGCAAAATGAGCTTCTGATTGTACTTGAAGATAATTGAGTGTAGTTTTAAATACTGCACATACCCATTAAGTGCATATAATGCTCAAACATTGATAGAGTTGCTTGGCACTATCCCAAGTCTCCAAGTTACATTCAATTGAAATTTACAGTAGAGCTATTGATTATTCTCCCATTCTGTACTTAGAAAAGATGCCATGATGGATGGTAGCAAATGAAAAATTGCCTGCTATTTTGCCATCTCAGGCAGAAAGCAGGGGAGGAAATCATACAGCCAAACAATTAGTGCAAGGCATGTGGTAGATATACAATGAATCTGCTCAAGAAGTGGCAGGAGAAACAAGAAGACAACAACATTTAAGAAAGTCCAGTTACACAAATAGATTTCATCCAAACACTTCTGTTGAAAATTTTGAAAATGTAAGATGATACATGATTTCTGATAGGAAGCTTTATTATCAAGAATTAGAGTGATTTTATTTTAAGTTGTTTCTGTTTTTATCACTGCAAAATCTTCCATTATTGATTTTTACATGATGAAAACTAGTAAGTCCTTTTGCAATTCAAGAAGACATTCTTTAGAAAGAGGTTTTTTTAATTTGTTGCCAATTATTAGAAATGAGAACTACCAGATGCTTCTACTCTACAGTAAGTACCAGATAAATCATTTGGCATCATTTATAGACTTGCCTTGGAAGAGAAAAATTAAAAGAAATATTAAACTTGGTATGCAATGAAACAAACTGAGCTTTTTTTTTTTACATATCTACCAATTGAATTAGACTACTATGTAAGATTAGATTATTGCCAACTACCTTCAGTGAAGAGGCCATTATCAGAAATGGACTGCTTTGGGATCTTCATCAACTTTGATATAACAGCTAGCTAATAGGATATATTCCTGATACATTTTACAATATCCTCCTGAAAACAATTTGTCTACCCATGAGATTTTAATTCACGGATATATTGTCCCAGAAACTTTTCATAAAGTGTGTATTTGAACATGCATTATGGAAAAATCCCATGCTTGTAGCATTCAAACAACTTAAATGCAAAATAAAATAAAATAAAAACACAGTATAGAAACGGGATACACTCCACCATCTGGCAGCTGTGCAAATATCCCAAAAAGGAGAATCATAATACCCGCTTGGGAACTTGTTGATTACTGTGCATCTCCACTGTTAAATGTTTTGTGAATCATGGATATGTTTGACATGGGCTGCTCCACTCTGTTATTTTGACTTTTCATTTGGTAGTACATCGTTCTGAAAATACTTCCTTATGTTCAGAGAGAGCAGGTGTTATAGGCATTCCTGATACAGGAAATCTGAGGTCATTTTATCTCTCTAATACCACAATTTTTCATAGTAGATTATATTAGGAGGAAGTGGCCCATCTTCTCCAAATCTGTCTTGAATTTCTAATGTCCACATTACCATCACAGCTGAAAAAACCTTCGCTTAACCAACGAATATTTTTAATTTTAAGAATGTTTTTAAGTTCTTATCTATATATGAAAGCATATAAATTTTCTGGTCAGACTTTAACATTATTTTAAGAGGGTAGGGTTTTTTTAAAAGGAAAATATGATGAGTTTTGATCTAAACAAATCAAAGTTTAAAAATCTGGATGTAATTCAGGAACTATTAAAGTTTTTAAGAAAACCTGAAAATTATTTAGTTTACTTTTAAATATATTTGAACAGCTACATGTTTATCACTCCATTTACAAGTTTCATAAAGTTGTTATTGTAATCATGACAGTTGAAAAATGGCAACCATTTAGTGCCATGAGGGCATTTTTAACCTTTGGGGAAGAGAGTAAGGCCCCCAATGGATTGCGTAAAATAAATAAAACTGCTTCGGGCACATGGGAAGGGATAAGATTTTCTCTTTCTGATTAGTTTAGTTTACTTTATTGTCACTGCACCTCATACAACAAAATCAAACGCCATCTTTAGTGTACATCAAGACCATGACCATGAAAATAAACAAACATACATCCTTTACCCTCCACACATTGAACTGGAAACCCCCGATACCACACCGCACTATACAGCAGAATTCAAAAGAGCTACTGCCCTGGGATAGAAGCTGTTTTTCAGCCTATTTGTCCTTGTTTTTATTATTCTGTATCATCTGCCAGATGGTAATAGTTCAATAAAAGGGTTCCCAGAATGAGATGGACCTTTGAGAATGTTTTGAACTTTCTTAAGGCAGCGGGAGCTATAAAGCTCTTCCAAAGAGGGGAGAGGGAACCAATGATCTTCTGGGCAATGACATTAACATTCTGGAGTGCTTTCCTATCTGCCACTGTGCAATTGGCAAACCACACAGAGGTGCAGTATGTTAAAAAGCTCTCTATGGTGCAGTGGTAGAAGATCACCAGCAGTTTTTCATTCAGTTGTTGTTTTCTGAGAAGTCTCAGATAGTATAATCTCTTTTGACCAAGGCTGCATTGTGGACACCCCAGCTCAGGTCCTCTTTTAGGTTAACACTCAGAAACTTAAAACTGGCCATTTGCCCCACTCGGTCTCCATCTATAAGCAAGGGCTGGATGTCTGATCTGTTCCTTCTATAATCCACTATAAGCTCCTCTTATTGGTGTTGAGGACCAGGTTATTGTCTCCACACCACGAAAACAACTGGCCCACCTCATCTTGGTAGGCAGACTCATCCCCCCTGAAGATAAGTTCCACCACTGTGGTATCATCTGCAAATTTAGCAACAGTATTACTAGCGTGAGTGGGAATGCAGTCATGCACATAAAACGTATAGAGTAAGGGACTCAACATGCAATCCTGTGGTGTAAGAATAAGGACTGAAGAGGTATGATCACCTAATCTGACCCTCTGTGAGCATCCAGATAGGAAATCCATAATCCAAAGGCAGACTGAATTAGAAAGCCCAAGGTCCAGACATTTGGACACAAGTCTATGTGGAAGAATTGTGTTAAACGCAGAACTAAAATCCACAAAAAGCATCCTCACATAGCACCCGCCCTGCTGTTCTAGATGACTCAGAGCAGTGTAAAGAGTGATGGCTATAGCGTCCTCTGTAGATCTATTTTTTATTATTGAAGAATATGGTAAAATTTATATTTATTTTTCAAAATTATATCAATCTTATTTTAAATCTTAGACCAGAGGCCCACAACCTCAGATAGCCACTTGTATCATTACTGAATTAAAATTTTAATGTGAAAAAAAATTAAAAAAAATACATTGTGTTTAATTTAAAAAAGAAATCTCAACAATTAAAACCATTTTTATTCAGACCCCATTCACTTTTTTATTAAGGCTATTTAAGGTCTGTTATATCCTGAAAGATTCTTGCTTTATGAGTTGATCAAAGGTTTGTGGGTAGCTGTATAGCTCCTCTTAGAATACTTGATCTTCTTTGTACATAATAATAATAATATTAATCTTATCATGGTTTCTCTTTGGTGGTAAATTTAAAAATATAAATCTTGGGAAAGAAAATGAGTTGCAGCAAGATTGTACAGATGTTCATTGTAATCATATGTACCTAAACAAAGGCAAAGTTGTGTGATTCTTTTTTCCTTTCTCATCAAGCATACTAATTACAATAAAATGACATTTCTTTTGTTTTTCTGCTGATATTTCCTGTTAGATTTCATTTTTATATTCTCATTTTTCACTCTTTGATTCTTATTTATTGTCTAAAAGAGATCTAGAACAAGAAAAATTACTAATTAAACATGCATTCCATTTAAGAGATGAGTCATTGTAAATCATGTTTGCAAAGGAAAGGTTTGCTGGAATCCTCTATATGTTTGAACTGTTACTGAAAGTTATGAAGATTAAATGGAGATCTGCTCATTTCCAAGTCGACTGTAACTAAGTCATTGACTGCAATTATGGTCGTAGAGGAACTCTGGTCTGAAATATGATATATGTTATAGTTGGAATGCTCTTTACTTCCAACTACAGCTTATATGCTGCTAATAGAACAGCATAGCATAGTGTAGAAGTGTGCCTCTCAGACCCACCAATAAGTATTGGTTTTGGATCTTATTGCTTCTACTATGGTTTCACATGCAATTTTTCCTATTATCACTAGTTAATAGATTTTGAATGGTTGAAAGTTCCTTATTATACTGACCTCAAAAAGATGGAAGGCTGAACCAACCATGAGCTGGTGAGATTCGAACGGCTGAACTGTTGGCAAATGGCAGTCAGCAGAAGTAGCCTGCAGTACTGCATTCTCACCACTGTACTACCACGACTCTTAAACTGTGTCCATTGGCCCTGATTCAGATTAGTAATTACTGTGTACTGAGTTCAGAAAGTAAACCTCAGTCGCTGCATGCTATGTTTCATGAAATTTCATTACCCAAGCCATCTTTTATTTTACAAAAGTACAAGCATTACCAAATATAGTTAGATTTTAAAATTTTATTTTGTGAACTTTAAAATCAGCATGCTTTCAATGCAAACATTTTCATCCCCTTCTTTGTTGTTACTTCGATTTTTCTTTTAAAGTATAAAGGTCTACTCTTATTCTGATATTACTAAAAGAAAAGTATAAGTCAGTATTTAATATAAATTATAGCATTTATTTATCTTTTATAGCATACTATTTTAATTGACTTCTTTCAGTGAAAATGGTTTCTTCTGGATTCCCATAATTAGTCTATTAGACTAACATGTAAGAAATAACAATTTGCTTTATTAAAAAATAACAATTTGAGAAAAAAAGATGAATTCTCAAACTATGTGTTTGTAAAATTTCACTTTTCTTTAATTAATGTCATTTTCAAAAGTTGATTTTAAAACTTTTCCAGTAGTTTGAACTTTCAACCCCATATAAAGCCATATCAAATTCAGAATAAATAATCACACTCTACTGAAGTCATTTTTCTTTAAAAAAACATACAAGTTACAGTGCATCTTGCTTTTTAAAAAACATTTATTTATGAATGAATTAAACACTTCATCAGAAATTCCACTGCCACATGACAAAAATAGTCCGGGTGCTTTTTAACTTGTTCATAAATGATGTAGAGTTAAAGTTCAACATTAAAGTGATCAGATCTACTGATAAAATTACATCAAAAATAAAAACTTATTGAAATGATCCAAAATAACATATTTGAAATGTGCATAAATGTCAAATTCAGTTCAACCCAACAAATGTAAACTGTTGTACACTGGAGCAAAAGATCTGAAGTATATAAATCTACACTTCTGAATTGAAAATGACCAACAAAGGGAATTTTGAAGTCTTTTGAATAGCCCAGTAGAAATGTTGGGCTGATGTTCAACTGTGTCAGATAAACAAGAAAAAGCAAATACCAATGTAGGAATCATTTCTAAAAGAATGTAAATAAATTGCCAATGAAGGAATACCATTATATAAACAGTTCTGATTTCCACACCTCAGAAGGCATATTGTAGAGGTGAAAATGATTCTGAGAAACGAATTAATAATGATTAGTGGGTTAAAGCAATTCCACTGAAGGGAAATGTTTGGGGCTTTCAGTTTAAAATGAGGACAAATAAACAGAGAGATGGTAGAAGATATATAATCAAGAAGATGCAAAATGTGGACTTTTTTCTCTTTCTTAGAGAAAAATGTTAGAACTCCATTGAAACTAAATGCAAGAATGATCAAGACTAATTCAGACAAAACATTGCTGATTTACATAATGCAAACCTAACTATGGAATTTACCATCATGAAAAATGTTAATTCAGATGTTTTAAAGAGAAGACTAGACAAAAAGATATAGGACAAGTCTAAAAATACTGGTTTGTCTTGTTGAGAATATATACTGCTTCCAGAATAGAAAGTAGTACATTTCAAATGCCAAAAGTGAAAAAAATACTATCATTCCCATATTCTTTATCTGATCTTCTTGGATGTATTTGTTTCATTAACATGTAATACAAAGCAGAGTGAAATAATTGTTCCACTTTTTCTCCAAGATGTCACTAAAGAGAAGTTTCAAATCCATTCTCCAAAGACTCTAGAAAAAGGATACACATGCAGCAATAGTTACTTATTTAAAGTATATTAATGCAAAAACTAAAAGAAACATGAGAACAATAATAGGAAAGAAATAGTTAAACAGATTACAAACATCTGCAACTTTCAAACAAAATATAAAAAAATAAAAGCAATCAAAATTGAGTCTTTCAATTAAAAAGGTAGACTAAAGATAGAAGGTACTTAAAAGCCCCAGGTGACTAAAACAACTTAACCCAGTGCCAGAGAAACATTCATTATATTGCATTTGTCCTTTTTTCTTTTTTAGCTCTGTTTAAACTTATGGTAAAACTGGATGAATCAGCTATATACACAATATAACTGTACAAATAATATCTGAGAAACAAATGTGAGACCAAGACCTAGAGGGCATGATGTCCAGCAAAGCTTCATTTGTTTAGTTTTCTACTGGATAAATGACATTTGTTACAGCAGCCGCCACGCTGACATTCTAACACTCACATTTAGTGTAATCAAAGAAAAGGCAATCATCATTAATCCTGACAATATGGAGCATAACAAGATTAATTTAAGTGATTTCTCTGTTGTGCTTTTCTTCCATTTTTGCTACCTGTTTTGAACAGTGACAGTATCACAGGGAATGAGGTTAATCCGAGGCATGATTATTGTCTATAATTCCTTATGCTTAGAAGTGAAGCAAGAAGATTTCTTCTTTAAAAAATATCTTTTTTTGAAGAAAACTTGCAAAACTAGACAAGTTAAAGCTTTATTGAATGATTTAAACATGTGTATCTCATCTCTCTCCGACACAGTGGAAGTATTTTTCTGCCGAAAGAAAAAAAGATAGTAGCATCTTCTTCTCATTCCAAACAGAGAAGCTTCCTAGACAACCAATACAAATTTATTTCAGTGGTAGAAATGTTATAGTATTCCTCACCATAACAAAGAATAGGACTGCACAATTTATTTCAGGCCACTAACTGCATTTCAGGTTCTACTTAAAGGAAGAGAGGTAGGCCAGGATGGGCCAACTGAGAGGAAAAAAAATCTATGTATGATTTAATTTACATTTGTAAATTGGAACACATAATTGTTTTTCATTATTTAATAATTTCTCTTTGTCACATTACAATTGCAACTTGTAGCAAACTTTGGATAAGTTCCAGGTTTTTGCTGCATCCAGTTCTGGGAAGAATATAAATGTGCACTCTTTCCTTAGGGTTTATCCAGATCTGCAGGTGTCCAGCTTACCATTTGCTGAGGACAGATTCTCACAATAGAGTTTCCATTCCATGCTGTTCAAGCAATAAGTTCCCAAAATGTGTTCCAGTCTATAAAGCACACATATCTTTGCTCTGTGACCTGTCACTATCATACTCTCTCCTCCAACACTAAGTTCCCTGATTTGGAAAATTCTCTTTCTTCACAAAGATCCACTCATATTTTTATTTTTTAAAATAAATTTTATAAAGTTTCCAAATTTTAAAAAAACATAAAACAAAACTTTATACAATGTAATCAACATCAAGACATCTTTTGCATTTCCTCACATTTTTCAGTATATGTATTTACTTATTCCTTTACCACTGCATCTTACTCTTACTATAAATCAATATCTTTCATCCTTACATCTCAATCTTCTCCATGGTATATTTACATATTTACATATTCCTCATTCTTTTCCTAATTGCCATTTTATTTTCTTTTTATTTCTAAACCACTCATACCAGGCATCCCAGGCCCAATAATAAACTGAATCTTCTCCATCTTTTATTTTCATTGTGAGCCTGTACATCGCTATACAATCTGTTATTTTTTTAATAACCATGCCTTCCAGTGGAACCCTTTTTTCCTTCTAGAGTTGTGCATACAAAATCCTTGCAGCTGTTAACATAAGTAACATAATATATTTATCTGTTTTATTGCATTTTTGTGTTATTATACCGAATAAAAATGTTTCCGGATTAAATTCAGTTTTCTGATTCGTGATTTCTTCTATCCATTGTCTAATTGTATTCCAATATTTTTTCACCTTCTGGCAATGGTCCCCACCAGGTATTGAAAATAAGTGCCTCTTTTCTTTTCCACATTTCCAACAATTTGCGGTCTGAGTTATAACATTTTTTGCAAATATAGCGGGAGGAAGGTGCCATCTGTAGAACATTTTGTATTGATTTTCTTTGTATGCTGTGGATGTAATTTAGTTCGCAATTTGATCCCCACATTCTCTCCCCAATTTTTCAGGTCTATATTTATGGGCCAACATTTTTTGCCCATACCACAATCGTCTCTTTGACCACCTCCTCTTCCATTTTTAAAAAATCTATAGAAAGTTATTAATTATTCTTGAAATTATTTTCTTTCACCATTCTTGTCAAATTTTTATCTAATTGATGCTTTTCCCATACAGAAACCAAATTGTTTCTTTTGTCCTTCTGATATTCGCCTGGATTTGCATATAATGGCCACCAATCTATCTTTATACTTTTGTTGCTGTAATTCCTTGTGTGTCTAATTAGGTTTCTTTTGTAACTCCTCTTTCTTCCACAGATGCATTGCATTTGGGTATATTTGTGCTTCCATAGTTGACAACGTCTAGTACAATCGGACCTAGTTTCGGTATTTAGTAATAATGGTTCTTTTTAAATCTTGTTCCATGTCCAAAATAATGAATCTCTAATCATGTGTCTCTGAAAATATGCATGCTATTTACATTTCCCATCTCATAGGAAACTATGCCACCCTCTTCTGCAAGTCATGACCCTCTATCGACAATACTCTTCTATTTTCCAGGTTGATCCAAATCTTTAATCCATACCCTAAGTCACAGCCTGATAATACATTTCCCAGTCAGCGAGTCCAAAGCATCTCTTTTTGTCCTGTAACAATTTCATTTTTATATCCTAGCATTTTTCCCATTCAAACAAATTTACTTATTATTTGATCTAATTCTCTAAAAAAAGGTTTTATCCAATCTTATTGGTACAGTTTGAAACCGACTTTAGTATTTTTGGTAGTGTAGACATTTTAATTGCGGCAATTTTCCCTCGTAGTGATAGAGGTATATTCCCAATCTTTTTTGACTTTGTATTATTAATTTGTCATAGTTATCTTTTTTGATTGGAAAAGCACCTTGCTCTGTTACCAAATGCCTAAATATTTTTTAACCTTTTTCACACTTTGCATTCCCAATTTTCCTTCTAATTCTTTTTTTTTTTTGCTTATCTTTTAAATTTTTAGTCAATAATTTTGTTTGTTTTTATTAATCTTAAGGCCTGCGACCTTGCCAAATTCCTCTATTCCTTTATAAATTTTAACTCTCATATCCTCTGGATCTTCCAGAAAAAATATCTATTCATGATCAAATGCCTGTACGCTTTATTTAATTAAAAAAAATAAGGTACAAAATAAGGTACAAATGCCTGTACCCTCCTTTTTACATTAAAGCTCCTTTGATTTCTACATTTTTCCTAACATTTTCCAAATAAGTTTTCTAAGGTAAGAATTAAGAGAAGGGTGACAGTGGACATTCTCTGCCTAACTCTCTTGTTGATGCTTAAATGTTTCCGTTCTGTCACGCATTTCATTATTAGCACTGGCGGTCTGTTGTCGTATAAATTGTTCAAAATCAAATTCACATTAAAAATTTATTGCCAAAATTTGGCATGCTTTTTTTAAATTGTTGTATTATGAACTTGCCAATTAACATGTGTCAAATGCCTTTTGCGCATCGAGGAAGACCATTGCCAATTGTCTTTCCTGGAGTTTTGCTTCATAATATTCTATTATATTCAATACCATTCCTAGTTATAATTTTAAGTTTGTCCTATTGGTAATGAATCGGTTCTTGGTCACTATGAATGATCTGATTCAAGGGTTTTTTTTTCAATCTTTCTGGCATATGGATAAATATTTTAATAATCAACATTTAAATGGAATATGGGCCTGTATTTTTGAACTTAAATTGGATGGTCCGAATCTGTCTTTTTGGGATTCAATGTTATTATATCTCCCCCAATGGATTAGGTAAATATTTGCTGGTCGTCAGTACCCTCATTATAGAGTCTACTCTAATAATGCATTTCTAATTTTCCTTGGAGGCGTTTTTATAACAGTTTCCCTGGGAGACCATCCGGTCCACAGTGGTCTTATTGTTTTTCTGTTTCAAGGACTGCTCTTGCAGTTTCTCTTAATGTTATTTCCTTGTTTATCTCTTCTTTATCCTCCTTCGGGATCCCAGGTAGCCCCTTTTTCCTTCTAAGTATGTTTGGATATTGTCCGCTCTGGTTCATCTTCTCTACTAATATAACTCCTAAAAAACTTTTTAACAATATCTTTTTTGCTTTTCAGTTTTGATGTTGTAGGGTACCATCAGCATCAATTCATTGCTGGATGGTTCTTTTTTTCTTTTTCTTTCTTAAGTTTTATACGACTAGCCACATTCTCGGCTTTATTTGTATGTTTCAAAATAATCATCCTGTTTTTATCTTTTCTGTCCTGTACACGCATTCATCTTGTGGCTAACATGTTCATTTTGTCTATCATTAATCTCTCCGTATTTTGCTTGTATTATGTGGTGTTTTTCCAGTGTTTTTCTAACTCCTTAAAAGAGTATCTCCTTTTTTTCCTTTATTCTACGTGTGTTATATGTAAGATATGCTCCGGCCCTGATATATGCTTTAGTCGTGTCCAATAGGTTTTGGAATTGATGTTTGTTTTGTTTTTTGTTTCCTTCGAAAAAAGAACTCCAATATGTTTTCCATCATCTTAACACATTCTTTTTCTTTATTTTTAATGGGTGATTATGGTCCCGCCCAGTGTGTTAGATTAAGTTTTTCTATTTCTTTTTATAGTTACATTCCATTTTCCCCATTTGTCCAATAACTATCCCATCTTGACCATGAATGTGATGGTGTTGAATAGTTTTAACGTGTTCTCATTTTTGTTCTGGATTTTCTTTTCTCTCATATATCTTTTTATGCTATTCTCCGCCATTTGATAAAATTAATGTTTATCCTGTTTTCTTTTTTTCCCTAGATTTCGTTGATTGCAGTTCTTTTCCTAAATTTTGCTATTTGCATTTGAAATCAACCCACTAGGCAGGTATACAGTCTCATAATTCCTATTATCACTATTTTCTGCTATAGCTTTGGTATACAATATTTTTTTGTTTCTCGTTCGGGTGCATATATCACTGTTCACTATAATATTATATAAACTTCTAATATCAAAATCCACTCTCGCTCGTCTGCATATCCCCTCTTTTTGCTTGTAAATGTTTCTAATATACTATTGGCTAGCCCCCTCTTTTTTTTTTGTGCTAGAGATATCATATAAATCTCCTAATTTTGGTGCCTTCCCTAACAGTTTAACTTTGATGTTTTGGATATGTGTTTCTGCGAAGGCCATATAATATCTAAGTTCATATTCTGTAGTTTAGTTATCATTTTTTTCACTCTTAATTGTGAATTTAAGAACCGTTGATGTTAATATATATATATGCAGTTCAGCTCCTCGATAATAATGTTATCCACATGCATTGTACTTGTGTTTTAAAAGTTTAGCAACGTTTCGGCAGAATCCTCATCTGCCATCATCAGGCTTCTGTAATTGATGTTTGTGGGTTCAGGCTCTTCACATAGCCGTAAATAAGGATTCTGTTATTGTATGTGGGTTCAGGCTCTCACAGCCGTCTGGTTTTTAATTTGAGGTTAGCCTACTTGCTGTGGCCAGATGTTTTATTCTACGATCCCTGATTGTTGGGAAAATAATCAACCATCAAAAATAGATATCGAAACAGCTTAAAAACCTCATGGAAACTACAGAACACTGCTTTAACTCACACATATATTCATATACAAAGACAAAGATACAAGCCAATTGAAGGAGCCCCTATGGGATCGCCACTGTCACCTTGTATTGAACACCTATTCATCAGGAAATTGAATCCAGAGCCCTGGCTAATGCCCAACCTACACAAACCTCAAACTGTGGCTAAGATACATCAATGATCAACGTTTGATGTGATTTGGTCCCCATGAAAAGAAAACCTAAACATTTTCTAACACACCTAAACAGTACACACATTGCCCCAAAATCAAGTTCACCATGGGGGCGAAATGGACATAAACAAACAACTACATTCCTAGATGTACTAATCTACAAAAGAAAAGAAATGGCACACTTTTATTGGGACCCCCCACAGCGTATACGTCAGAAGAAAACACACACGCAACTGCTACCCTCAACGCCCAATCCCACCAACAACCCAGCACAGTATAAACTCCTGGCCAAAACACTAATCACCACCCGAACCAACGGCTCTGGCAAAAGACAAGACACATATAAAGACTGATAATATACATCCCTGACTAAAGTACTGACAGCCAAGCGTTTTCCACAAACCCAGAAAAATCACTAGCTTGATTCCAACAAAAACACCACTAAACTATTAATAGAGACTAAAGCAGAACAGACCTATGGAACAACTGTCCTTGCCCTACATAAGAGGTACTACAGACCAAATCAGTAAGATAACTACAAGCGCATCACATCAACGACTGCCTTCAAAACAAGACAAAAAATAGGCAGCCATCTTACAAACCCAAAGACAAAATTGAACCTGGAAAACGCAAGGCATATTACGAAGTTCCCCATGTGCATCATGCCCGGCACATACAATTGGACAGACCAATTACAATGAATAAGTACAGCTGTGGATTGAACCACAAAAATGCATAAAAAAGCTGGAACACACCTCCTCACTAGTCCAATACAATTAATACCACAGGCTACAACGTCAACTTCACTGGCACCAAAACCCTCAGCTCACTATCAGAAAACCCCAGCCACAGAAATAATCATAGAAGCCATAGAAGATTGGAAAAAAGAACCTGAAAGCATGAATAGAAGAGAGTGAATTCCACCAGACTGTCAATCATTGGAACGCCTGCTCTCTCAATATAGAAAGATCTCCAACAACCAGACACAGCACAGGCAAACGCACTTGAGCAGCAAACATGACTTCTTCTGATACCTCCAGCTCAAAGCACACCCCACACACACAGGCACCCAGAATGAAAACTATGCTTCCTAATAGGATAATAGCCATGTCCTTTGCACGCGAAGCCAAGCTACACTGAAAGCCCTACACACACGGAACAGAGTGTTGCCAAGCTCAATCAAACGCCACAAGAACAACCAGAAAGAAACCAGAAACACCAAAATTCAAACAAACTCCAAGACCACATAAACATCAGACCAAAGACTCCCAACGCAATCAGCATGTAGAAAAAACATCCTGGCACAACAATAGGCTAGCTGCAATTTAAAACCACATGCCCCGTCGATAGCCTGACCCACATACCAAACTCGATACAGAAGCCTAATGAATGCAGATGAAGATTCTGCTGAAACGTGCCCTACAACTTTAAACAGCACTAAAATGACGTGGATAATACCCGAATGGATCGCTGAAGCTGCATTCATCGTAAGTACCGTGAAAACTTAAAAAAAAAATATCTGACCTCTACGGGGAGGAAAATAAATAGCCAGATCAAAAGCTATGAGAAGGCTGCGAAGCTTAAAAGAGCAGCGAACTATTTATGTGACGCTGAAATTCCCTAGCAGCTGCAGAGACAACAATGCAACAACCATACACTGCTTCACAATTAACATTTCATCACACGCAACAGCAGCTACTAAACGTATCCTGAAAAAGAACAGAAATGGCTCTACTCAGGAACGAGGTTCACAGTAAGAGATTTCAATTGGGATCAATTAAACAAAGGACTTTGCTAGCACTACACCTGGAATTGAGCAGCAAAATCACCCTCGCTACTTCTGGGATAAGATAAAACAACCTTACACGATTGGAGAGCTGAAACTGAAACCTACTTTACAAAATGAAAAAACTCTTAAGAAATAAAGAAATTAATACATGAACAAGAAAACCCCCAACAACTCACAAACACATTGAAACAAATTAGTATATATTCGTTTCCAACAGAGAATCACCAAAACAGAAACAGATGTCCTAACCAAAGGATTCAATTATGGCCTTATAGCACGCCCAAAAAAATCCCACAGAATCATCAATATGTGCAGTAGAATCCAGCCTAACCAAAATTAAAACAGATGAAGCTAACAGAATAAGACACCAGGTTACAAACATCTTATGCACAAGCAAGACCACCGAAAGAGCAACTTGCAAAAAGATGAATTCAGACGCTACAAAACCCTGAAAATGATAACAGAAATAATTACTCCAAGCAGACTAAAGGGATGCCACAGTAAGTAATGGACTAGAAAAAGACTACGAAACAAAAATTGACAGACCTACTCCAAAGACCCACATACAAACCTATTAACCACCAGACCCAACCACATATCTGGAAAAATTAACCAAGAAGAAAATTATAACCAGCCACATAAGCATGACATGGGATAATACCCAAAGGAAGCTGAACAGCACACATGTAAGTACCCGTGAAAACTTAAAAAAACATACATACATATATGTATATTTATATGTATATGAATAGCTTTAGATTTTTTTTCAATATACACTTTTGAATTTAATACTTAGAAATTATTCAGCTTTCTTCTTTCTTCTTCTTTCTTCTTCTTTTCCTTTTCTTCTGCACACTGTCACATTACTTTCCTCATTTCCTGTTTCCTCAGTCCTCTTTAACTACTTTGTCACTTTCACTCTCAAATTGCACAGTCACAGCTTTCTGTCAAAATGGTTCCACTCTCCGTTCAACTACAGTTCTCCATTAAAATTCCAATTGTTCTCTCTAATGTCTCTTTTCTGCTCCACCAATAATCAATCCAAATCGTAGAAATTTTGAATTTTTGTTCACAGAGTCTCAATCTTTTCTTCTGCGGTACTCTCTCTCAGCTGTTGAACTGTTGTTTCCTTCTCTCTCTTTCGGTCCACTATCCCACGCCAATTAGCCACTGTATTCACTCTCTCCAGAAACTCCCTTTGTCAAAGTCTTTCACAGGACTCTCTCACCTCTCAAAAACTGTCCCAGTCTGCCATTCTCCTTTTGATGTCTTGCACTGATCCACTTTCCTGCTTCCTGATCGCAGCTGGCTGTCACAGCTTCAGACTCGCCATAGATGCCGAGTTTCTTTCGCATCGGATTCAAAGGGCTTCACCTCGTTGCAGTGGGAAGTTGCTTTTCTCCACTCTACTCCCAGGTTTCCCCTTCTAACTCGTGTGTCTCTCCAAACTTCACAATGCCTCTGAGAGCTTCCAAGGACGAAAATTCAGATACAGGATTGCAGAGATCGCTCTCCTTCTCCGCTCTGCTGTGACCTCACCACCGGAAGTCCCTCATATTTTTAAATGTCTGGCAAACTCCCACATGTTCCTTAGTTTTGAACCGCTGATGTACATTTCCCTGCTGTTGTAATTGATGTCAGTACAATATTAGATTTTTATTTTGTTTCTGTTTGTATCTGTAACCCTTTTAGGAAATTATGAATGGAAAGTCATAAAATACAGCTTTTTATTATTTAATATATTTCTAGTTTTAGAAGTCTGTACATTTGTGTTCAGTATAGATATGTTCAATATAGATATGTAACACAGTAACGTGTTCAGTATGGATATGTTTGTGGAGAGAACAATAACGTCTGTGTTTTAATGAATCAGCCAATTGTCTAGCTTAGGAGTCAGAATGTAGTTTTGAATGGATAGCCACTATTTTTGTCACGTCTCTTATGAAGGATAACATGTAAAATGAATTTACTCATTATTTCTGAATCATTAAGTTTCTGATAGAATTTATGTCACCCGTGGGATTTGATTCCACTCGGAGAAATAGCCCATTTAACATTTTCCACAAATCATTTGCAATGAAGAACCCTGGTCACTACAGTCACTCCAACTTTTTTTTTTTCTTAAAGTAGTCACATCCAATAATCACTATCAACATTGAGTCTTGTTGAGTTACTTAAGATAAGATTACAAGTTTGACTTCTGGGGACAAAAATATTGAGATACTTGTTTTAAATGGATAGGGTTTTTTTTTAAACAAAGCAATATATCCATATATAAGAAAGTAGAATTAAGTATGTCTATGAGATTCTCAGTCATCCAGGATATGGTTGTCCCAAAGGAGTCTTTTCATGAGGCAACTGAACTTTTTTGTTTGGCAACTTTAGAATTAAATATAAAGAAATCAGGACATAAAATATATTTCAACTATGCTTACCACTAATTCAAAAGTAAGAAACCCTACTTTTCCCCTGGTATCCACCTCCTCACTGAAGTTTTCACTAATCTCTAGAATATAAATTTGTAAGTAATATACAAGTTTTACAAATTAATTACAAGGCTGCATGAATGCCAGTTAACAAATTGTGAGTTTATGAAGTCAACAAAAGAGCAAATCAAGAATTAAAAGTGAACAATTAATGTCAGATAACCAAATGGAATGCATGTGTGCTTTATATTTATATATTTATTTATTGAATATAAAACTATAATGTACCACATTAACAGGCCTCAACTTTTAAAAAAATCCAAATTTTACTATACTTTATGAGATCTCATGTAGGTGTTTAAGTCTTTAAGCTTTAAATGTTTTCAGAGTAAGTTTGCACATGTGTTATAAAACAGATATTAGGAAAAAAATGTATTGCATAGAAAACTGTTCCAAAAAGCAATGTTGCATGAATAAAAAGTATGTGAAATGAAAGAGGGTATATAGACAAATTAAACCTATTTCACTTATACAGGCTAGTGGCTTTTCCTAATATAGAAAATGAAAAAGGTATGATACATAAACTCTGGAAACCCAATCTCTAAATGTGCAACTAAAAATAAAAACTAAGAAAGAAAATAAAAAATGTATCTTATATTTTAAATGTATCAATAGTCATTGATTTACTAATTAATTCACTACTATAATGTGAACAATATAAATATAATTGAGGCACAGTTGGCTATTGGGTTAAAAAAAAACTGATCTAGAGATCAATCTCCACTATCTTGTGCAATTATCCTCATAATTCTATTTGCTGTGTTTTAAAGCTACCCTAGCACAGCCATTGTTTTGAATTTCAATCCCATTCCTTTGCAGTTTACAGCTGCCATCCATTAATGCATTAGAAAGATAAGCTAAACTGCAGAGCAAAAGGGCAATGGATGGTGTCAGTAACAAAGATAGTATTGGTAGTAGGCATTTAATTACCTAATTATTTTTCTCTGTGTCTGCTGTGCTTTGAGGCTTAGAATTCATCACACTAAAATAACTCTCTCTCTCTCTCTCTCTCCCTCCCTCTCTCTCTCTCTCTCTCTGTGTGTGTGTGTGTGTGTGTGTGTGTGTGTGTGTTGTGTTGTTGTTCAGTCACTAAGTTATATCTGACTCTTCATGGCTCCATGAACTATAGCATACCAATCCCCCCTGTGCTCCACTGTCTCCCAGAGTTTCCCCAAATTTATGTCAATTGGGTCATTGAGTCAATGTCATATCTAATCCTCTGCTGTCCCCTTCTCCTTTTGCCTTTAATCTTTCCCAACCTCAAGGACTCTCTTGTCACTTGGTAGCCAAAGTACAAAGCTTCAGTATTTGTCCTTCCAGAGTTTATTTCCTTTAAGAGTAACTAATTTGATCTCGTTGCATTCCAAAGGACTCTCAAAGTCTTCTTCAACACTACAGTTCAAATTCTGATATTTTTTTTGATCAAATTTTGATGCAGAAGCAGCTGCATCACTACCCGCTTCAAACCCCTCCGACCCATACATAAAGTGAACTGACACCCACCATGAAGATGTGGCATGACCATGAATGCGAAGCCAAACAACAGGATCACAGCTCACCAGCTCAAATCCCCCGTAACACACCCCCAGCCAATCAGAACACGGCCAACCCCCTATCAATCAGAACACAGCCAAACCCCCAACCAATGAGAACACACCCCCACCCAATCAGAACAAAGCCAAGCCCCCACCCAATCAAGTCACACCCCCACTAGCAGTTAAAAGGAAGAAGCAGCTGCNAAACGTTGCTACAACTTTAAAAGCACAACTATAATGACATGGGAAAATACCCGAACAAAGCTGAATACCATACATGTCAATATATATATATACTAATAGATACAATTTTAATAAAGATCTATAAAAATCAAATTAAATACAAAATGAAAACATACAAACTACTGGATATGGAAGTCATTCAGCACCTTAAACAATATAATAAATTAAAATAAAAGTAAACCACAATCTGGTGCCACAAGATGTTAATGTGGCATCAGGACAGGGTGAGCATTTTATAATAGAGGTGTCACAGCAGCAAAAGTTCACTCCCAGCTCTACAGAACTGATTTTGATTGAACATTTGAAAAAAGTTACAGTAAAAATGTTCTCATAGAAGATCTTAAAGCCAAAGCAATTCAATTATCTGCTAAGGATGCTCTAACGCTGAATTTCCAGTAGCAAGACCTTCCTGGCTCTTAATTATATAAACATACTTCAGAAGTCCATAGTAATAAATATCATCATAAATTATACATAGTATGATGTCACCATTGTCAGTAATTCAGTCGTGTTTGACTCTTGGTCACTCTATGGATCAGCGCTCTCCATGCCCTCTGCCTTTGATCACCTTCAGATCTACCACGGTAATCCCGGTGTCATCCTTTATAATGTCTAGCCAGTAGGTACTAGGGCAGTCCCTTCTCCTTTTCCTGCTGATCACTCCCAACATGATTGACTTTCCGTATTAATGACATTTACATCATAGTATGGTAAGTGGTAGTATGATGTAAATGTCATTAATGCAGAAAGCTCATGTTTATGGCTATTTTCCATTATACTTCAAACAATAAAATTCAAGCTAAATTTCACAAGGTTCAAAGTGTATGCTATGTATATAGTGTGCAGATGGCATGTTTTCTGATTTTTCTTATAGTGCACAGATTCAGGTCTTCACTAAAAGGTAGATATCTGGATAGAACCTTTTATCTCCCATCTGTTTGTATTTATTTATTTTGAATTCTATCACACTGTACAGTTTTTTTTAAAAAAAAAAAACTTATTTCAACGCAACTTCATTGTTCCCAGAATTTTCATTTCTTTAAATTTTATTTTGGAATATCAGCTCGCAAGATAACCATAATATCATCATACTTATACATCTCTATATTAATTTTCAGCAATATGCCAAAGACTGGCAGAACTTCAGGGGTGACATTAGTCCTCACATAATGGCAGTGATTGGAATTGGAATTTCATTACTAAGCAATGCAGTCATAAAGCAGAATTATAGACTTTCAACAATAGTTGTGCGAGCTGAGCATTCTGGGAAATTTAGTCCAAAAATATGCAAAATAATAAGATATTTACAGTATTATGATGATTATGATGCAGTATCGTGGTGGAGACAAGATCACACTATGATCAAGATCACACAGATTTTTTAAAGGCCTAATTTGCAGAAGAATGAATGACAATCACTAATACAAAAATCAATGAGGTGAAAGGGCCTATAATTTCAACTGCTTGTTTATGTCTTTCATTGACATAGCATTAATGTTACTTATTTAGATTAGTGTAAGGTCAGTTCAGAGGAACTAAAGATTGAAAAGTATACAACTTTAGCTAAACCTTTCGAACTGAGCAAAGCAATTGGAAAGTGTTAGACATCACAGACCAGATTTCTAAGCACATCCATGGAAATATTGAATGTATGGAAATACATTTTTATTTATATTTATATTTATTTATTTGTATCTCACCTTTATTACATTTACAAATAACTCAAGCCAGAAAACATATCCAAACATACTTTCTTCTTCCTATTTTCCCCACAACAATCCTATGAGTTGTAGTGGGCCAAAAGAGAGTGACTGGCCCAAAATCCCCCAGCTGGATTTCCTGGCTGAAATGGGACTTGAATTCACAGTCTCTTGCTTTTCCTCTTGGTGCTTTAATCACTAAACCAAACTGACACTCTTTTTAATGAGAATATTTACTATATACATACAGTACTGTGAGGTGGAAGCAGATAAAAAACCACCAAAAGATTCATTGATCCAAGGAAAACAAGGTTTTATTCATGTGTCTG
>BHFT01064076.1:0-10912 GCA_004320025.1 Laticauda laticaudata
AAGAAAGCCATACTGGCACTTTATCTTTGACTGTAAATTATACATATTATACTCACAACTAGGGAAAATCGCATGTGGAAATTGTTTTTTCATATCTTCCAGTGATTTGTCTGAGAAAAAGGGAGGGCTATTTGCTTGTAGTGCCTAAGGCAGTTAAGTCTTGGATTGTCACTTGCCTTAGTTTTGTCCACACTGATTCTCTTTATTTCCAATCTTGATGGTACATAAGATGGTACTTAAGGACTCACCCTGGGGCTTTCTGTATGAAAAGCAAGAGTGGCATCATAATCGCACCAACTCATGACTCTGAAATGTATACGGCTATGGAAGCTTCTTGCTACTGTTAATAATATTTCTTTGCCCAAATTACAATACTTGTAGTTTGACCAATTACCATGTACCATTTGGGGATAAAGAAAAAAGAAAAAGAAAGAAAATTTTACTGTATGGCTGTTCTTATAAGGAATTTGCAGTCTTTGGATTCTTCGCTTCTGTGGAGGACTTACTCATTTTTCCTGATATTATGTCAGGAACTTTATAACCGAAGACGATATAAGGCTTTGGTTGTTTCTTCTTTCTTCTTTTCAATTCTTTTTCCTTTTCTTGTAACTATAACACCTTATATTGCAAGTTTCTAAGTGCATGGATTGTTATTTTTACAGTCATATAGGTTCATATTGAAAAACTCTCTTTTAGTCCAAAGAAGACAAAATCTTCAATAAATAATGAGTGAATTGAAACCGTGGGTGTTCTTTAGGAAGATGCTTTATTACTGAAAAGATTGGCAACATCGGGACATTTCTATGCTCAGCAATCCAGATTAGCAGGACAGAACAAATTGCTCTGAATAGAAAAAGCACTTTACAGATTTCTGGTACATTTCATTTCCTAACAGGGCTTAAGATTACTTGAAACTCTGAAACACTTTTAGTGTGGCTGCTAAAAACTCTTGGTGGAATGTCCATCACTTGTATAGCTGTATTATAATACTCAACTGCAAGTAAGCGGTTGTTAAAAAAATCCTGAATTTCTCCTCATTGCTCTAAATATCGGCTAAATTCACACACTTATATTTGTCTGTGAAACATTGGCTCAACGCATTCTCTTCCTGACTCATTACCACAGTAAGCAGACTTACATGGTTTACCAGATCAGATCATGAAATCTGTAGAGAGGTGTGTTGCTATCTTCTATAAAAAGTCTTTACATCTAAAAAACATCAAGTTACCCAGGAGTTGCTATTCTGAGACCATCATCTGGAAACTGTCCTTAAATATCACATTTCGGTTCTTACTATGTTACATAGCCCCTGATATGACACTCGAAATGCAAACAAGCTAAACATACACGACTTAAACATGGGGCAGCATCCTTCCCACCCACACTTTTATCTTCTTTGGTGACTTCAATTTACCTCAATATTACTGGACCTCTTAACGAAACTGTACAACTTGATCTCACACATGCAACTTTACAATGCAAGTAATAAATCTGGACTAGAAACAACTAGTAACCAACAACACTATAGTCTTAACAACTTGCCTCGAATCTCATCTTTTCGCTGTAATAAGATTCTTGACATTCAATTCATCGGAATACAAATTTAAAAACAAACCCTTTTCCAAACAGTGACCACACACATGATAGCCTTCTTGTCTCACCGACAAATATGTCTCACACAAAAATCATCACGGACGGAAATCCCCAATAATTAACTTCAAAAAGGTAACTATGATCTTATAAACAATTAATCTCTCATCCCTTCATTGGCAAATTTCTTTCATGGATACAAAACTGTAGAAGACCATTACAACATATTTTTACTTTGCAGTTCAAAAGAGTCATCAAACTATATGTATCAATTAACAACTCCCAAAACCAGAAAAAAAGAAATTACCTAAAGACAATAAGGAAGCATCAATCCAAAAAGAAATCACTTGGTGGAAAAACAAATCTTAGGTCCGCATTTGCCAAACTTCAAAAGCCCAATACAAAAATTTATGCCACCACGATTAAAAATCTGAATGCACAATTACACATTAAAACCAGAAGAAAAACCTTCTACACACCCAATTCCACCTGCGCTTTCCTCATAATTTTGCTAACAAACAAACTAAAAGAGCTCAAGGTCCATTCCCACCCCTAAAAGAACCTGAAAACAATGACATTATTAAAGCCAAACCTCTTTAACAGTTCTTTGGCTTTCAGTATTTGTAACAGCAATGGATCATGCGCCAGTATTTTCCTAGTGAACCACATGACAAACTACATGACTCTAATACATATCAATTTTACAGAAGGACAATGTTGAAAAACGCACTACGCAATCTAAAACCATCTTCTATCTATTGACTGGATGGAACAAGTCCTCCTACTTCTTAAAAAAAACCTTGTTCACTGCCATAGCTGAACCTCTAAAGCATAATCTTTGAAAAATCTTTCAGGACCAAGCTCCTTGCCAAAACTATGGTCACAAGCCACAGTATCTCCTCTGTCAAAAGGGAAATCCCAAGCCTAGGTGAAAATTAACAGACCAATCGTCTTTTATCGCTGCATCACCTGTAAAAGACATGGGAATAAATTATTAACCAATCCACCATCTTCCACTTAGAAACAAGCAACCTACTCTCCACATAAACCAATTTGGTTTCAGGGAAAAAAACTATCCTGCAATCTGCAACTCTTACACGTATAAAAAACAATTACAGACTACACAACTCGATCAGGACAAAGCCAAATAGACGCAATCTTACATAGACTCCTGGTAAAACCTTTGATTCAGGTACATGACAAAACTATTTTCCTAAACTAAAATTCTTACGGTTATCATCTGGGACACGCTGGATAACTGGATAGAAGCATTCCTGTCAAACAGACAATAAATGGTCACAATTGGGAGCGTCCATTATCAATATTCCTGTACCTGTCAAGCAGTGGGTGTCCCCCAAAAGGCAGTTGTTCTAGGACCAAACTCTATTCATACTTACATAAATGACCTCTGTGATCATATCAAGAGCAACTGTGTTCTCTTTGCTGACGAATGTAAGCTATTCAACACCACAGACAATACTGCTACCCTTCAAAAAAGACCTTGACTATGTATCAGAATTGGTCAAAAAATGTGGCCAACTTTCAAATCTCAACAAATAAAGTTGCTCGTGTCCTACACAATGGCAAAAATCAGAAAATATACAGTCTCTGAATAGTCAAGACCTTGTTTGATGATCCAAACTCTGTTCAAGGACTTGGAGTACTCATTCTCTAATGACCTGTAAGTCCTAGAGCCCACTGCAACTACTATAGCCAAAAAAGGTGTTAAGAGTTGTTAACCTCAAATTTACATAAGCCTTTTTATCTGGTAAATATTTACACGAATAACAAAGAGCAATACAAAACATTACTAAACCAATACTCGAATTTACAGTCACCAGTCTGGAACCCATTACGTATCTGATTATTAACACAGCTGAGAAAGTCCCAGAAATATTTTCACAAGAAGGAGTTCTCCGACTCCTCTTACTCGTTGCAGATATGCCACCAGGCTTGAAATTCTAGAGCTCGAAACCTTGATTACGCCACCTTCGGTCCGATCTAAGTATAGTATATAAAATCATACATTGCAATGTCCTACCTGTCAATGAATACTTCATTGACATATACTTATGTCAATATGTCTTATGACATATACATATGTCAATACTTCATTGACATATGAATACTTCAACCATAACAACACAAGAACAAACAACAGATACAAAGTCAAGGTTAATGACACCAAACTTGATTGCAGGAAATACGGCTTCAGCAACAGAATGGTCAATGTCTGGAATACTCTACTTGACTCTGTGGTTTCTTCCCCAAACCCCAAAAAATTTAACCTTAGATTGTTTACTATTGACCTCACCCTTTTCCTGAGAGTTCTGTAGGGGGCGTGCATAAGTGCACCAATGTGCCTACCATCCCTGTCCTATTGTTTCTTTTTTTTTTATTTTTCTTATATGTATCCATGTATTCATAACTATGTTTTTACATATATCTATTATCTTGTAATTGACAAAAATAAATAAATAAAAATAAATAAATAAATAAAATAAAAATAAATTGGTGGAACACTTATGAAAATCCTACTTTCTGAAATCCTACTTTCTTTTTGTTGAACTATTGTGGGTCAAAAGTATCTTTAAACAAATACTGTGTGTGGTTCTGGCTAAAAAGGATAGGCCATAAAGCCTAAAGTCCTAAAATGTATGGTTAAATGTCGCTAAAATGTACTAATTGAAAAAAAGCCTGTTAGGATAATTTCATTTTATATTGGCATTGCATTCTCCAGGGGAGATCATTTCTAAGTTAGAAAATCTGGATTGAGATCTGCATCAGTCACAGAAGCTGAAGAAGGCATAGTTATCCTGGCTTCATTGGAATAGTCTTGTAGTTGGAAGAGGGGAAGCTATCAGTGAAGCAAGGGCCTTAATTTTCATGAGCCAGAGAAAGCTGTTTGATAAACATAGGACAGGTGGCAGAGAGCTTCAAAGTCAAGAAAGAGCTGCCAAAAGATTATTTCATGGATGATCTCAGGTGGGAGCCGGATGCAGGTGGTGCATTCATCCTTGCTCTTGATCTCTCAGAGGCTTTCAGTACCATCGAACATGGTATCCTTTTAGGTGAACCTAGGGAGTTAGGGGTGGGTGCAGGGGTGGTGTTCTACCAGTTTGTATTGGTTAGGGCAAACTGGTATTTCTGCTAAGCATTTGGCCCCACCCACCTGCCCTTGCTCTTTCCTGTGCTGTATTTCCTAGTTTTTTAGCACAGCTGATTTGCGTGGCAGAGCAGTTTGCTGCACATTACCTGTTTTACTCACTAGGGATGCAGCAGAAGGTAAATAATTGAGTTGAAAATGGGCTTTTAAAAATTCAGAGCACACATGTAAAGTGCGCACTCACCAAACTGGTTGTTACAATGGTTGAATCACACCACTGGGTGTGCGGCACAGTTTTGTGCTGGTTTACCTCTGTGAGGTGGAAGCAGATAAAAAACCACCAAAAGATTCGTTGATCCAAGGAAAACAAGGTTTTATTCACATGTCTGCAGAGACGGGTTCTCTCAGGCATTGAAAGAACCCAGAGCAAAATTCAGGCAGCATTTTTATACCCTAATTGTCCGCCCCCTTGTACGAGGGCTTGGCTCACATTCTTTCTGTTTTCAAATTGACACATATATTTCGAAGGTTTATGCTGGCTCCCTATCTAGCAAAAGCAGTTACACGGTTTCTGACACCTCA
The DNA here is from genome assembly GCA_004320025.1 of Laticauda laticaudata. Classification (NCBI taxonomy): domain Eukaryota; kingdom Metazoa; phylum Chordata; class Lepidosauria; order Squamata; family Elapidae; genus Laticauda; species Laticauda laticaudata. The sequence continues at coordinate 5,279 of BHFT01064076.1, forward strand.
GCACTTTATTACAATTCCTCATTGTTCTAGCCTCATCTTGTTTTTTTTTCTCTTGTGCACAAACTGGAACACTTTCTTATTTAGCAGAGCTACTGAGTTTGAGACACATTTCCTTATTTAATTCAATGGGCCATCCAACATGACTTCTGTTCTGTTCACACCTCCTGCCTCCTGGGCTAGTCCCAGTCTAATAGGGCCTCTCTCATGGCCCTCTTTTTTAATGGAGTGCCGCAGAGCTCTGTGCTCTCTCAGCTCCTTTTAACTTCTACATGAAATTGCTGGGTGTGATCATCCATTACCAGAGGGTGAGATATCACTAATATGTCCATGTTATATATCTCTGCCCCAGATGAAGTGAGTCATGCAGTTGATGTCCTTTTGTGGTGCCTGGAGGCTGTGGGCTTCCGAAAGGGGAACAGCTATGATCTTGTGGAGTTGTTTGTTCTGGCCTACATAGTGATTGCCTTTATGCGAATATATTGCTTTAAAATTCTGATTTTTGTCCAGAATTTATTTAGGCTATCAAGTTTCAAATACACTTATCTTGGCATTCAGAATAGAAACAATAGAAATTATTTATAATATAACAGCATGTGATTTTGATTCCCGGTTTTTTAACAATGTCATCTCCAAAAAAAGTCCTCTATAAATTGTCAAAAGAAAGTCTTGATTTTTGTATGCAAGATAGAATCAATACTATTGCCTCTAATGAACATCAGCGAAGTCACACTTTCTGCACTCCTGAGGGAATGCAACTTCTTTGAAGTGCAGGCAGGTTTTTATTGTGCTCCTTACTCTGCTTGATAGAATTGGTGGGGAGTGTCTATAAATAAAGTAAAACCATAAGCTTTCCTTTGTAAAAAAATAGGAGGAACTCAATAGCCTCAAGTCAAGGGAGAACTAAAGAATATCAGATGAACAGAAACCCAACAGTACACAGCAGTGTTATTCAAGGTTTGGAAAGACAAAAAGAGATTTTGCAGTGAAGAAGCCATGCAGTCGATATTAAGAGACAAATATTTTTACTTCTACCGTTTGTTCCAGGACTAGTCCAGGCAGCTCTGGACAGGTCACAGAATGGTGACTTAAAGACACCAAAAACACAGACAGAAAAACCCCTAACTTACAAGTTTCAGTTTTAAAAAAATTAGTTTGAAATAAGGCATTTGTAACTGGAGAAAGACCTTTCTGAATGGAAATTGCCTATTTATATTTTACAAGGAAGACTCACTAAAAGCTTATTTTGCTATTTTTACATCTAGCAAAAAGCAATTCATTGTCCCAAGTGACAAATGGTTTAAATGTTTTATCCTGGTGTTTTCATTTTTTTTTTACATTATTACTGCTGGGTTTAGTGTCTATTTTAGAGAAATCTGTCCTGAAAAGATGCTCAGACTGAAAATTGGGATATAATATTACACACTCCCTTTACCTGTATTTCTTTCTGTCTCTGCTTCTTATTATCAATACCACCCTAATCAAGATCAATTCAGAGTTTGATAGGCTTTTTTCAGTTAAGGCATTATAGATTTGTAGATCATTTGCCTAAAAAAAGCCACAGTTAATTTGCTTCTGAGTAAATAGATGTAAATGAAGAATCCTGAGATCTGTACCTTTCCATATTCTACATGGAAGAGCATATTCCCATTAGTTTCCCAACACTTAGGAGTATTAAATTATTAAAAGCATATGACATGCTTGATAGATGAGAATGCAATAATATGAGCAAAAACTTTAATTTCCGTGTAAATGATTTTATTGATTATGTGCCACCAAGTCTCTGTCAACTCTAAGCAAATACGTAGATTTTCTTGATGACAATCTGTCCCTAACCTAGCCTTTCAGATTTTCAGGTTTTCCAATGGCACATCTATTATCACTGTAACTGAATATATTATTGTTGTTGGTCATAATCATCTCTTTTTTTCCTTCTATTTCTTTCTTTCCTTACCCAGCATTAGAACCTTCTCCTAGGAGCTAGGTCTTTGCATAATGTGTCTATAGTAGAATAATTTGAGCCAAGTTATTTGTGGTTTGAGTGAGAACTCTGGGTTGATTTGTTCAATGTCCCAATTGTTTGGGGGGGGGGTGTATGTGGTGTGTGTGTAGGTTGTCCACAGTTTTTTCAACAATTTTGTCCAACACAAAATTCAAAATGTCAAAACCCTTCCGAATATCCTGCTTTTTCATCGTCCAACTTCTGTAAAGAGTGTCACAGGGAATCGCATAGTTTATACTCTTCTGATCTGTGTAAATATAGATATATCACAGCATTTCTACATTTTTTCCACTTGTGAATGACACTAATATTCATATGGATCCATGTGATATATAAGACAGTTATATATAATAGTCAGGTATGTTAACAACCTTTTGAAAAAGTATGTGGGATTCACATTTAAGTTACAGTTTGGAATTTTATCTGGAGTTTCATGGGAAAAAATGTAGATAGGTAGGCATAGAATTACACTTCTTAAAATGAAGAACCCAAAATCTTTGTTTACTTGGATAATGATGGTGCTACTGTGCATGATGTTCTACTAGACTGGCAACAATCATCAAATAAAAGCACCTAAAATAAAGCCACAATAGATCTTTGGTAGTACTTTCTGTATTCCATCAGTAGCAGGTCCAAAATCTGTATTGCACTATACTTAAATTGTCATAGTAATATATGTGAGAAATTCATTTATAATATCTGCTTATATAATGCTATCTGCACCAACCCAACCCCCCACCCAGGGGTGGGATTCAAATTTTTTAACAACTGGTTCTGTGGGTGTGACTTAGTTGGTGAGTGTGGCTTGGTGGTCATGTGACTGGGTGGACATGGCTTGGTGGTCATGTTATTGGCTGGGTGTGGCCAGCTCAATATCACTCACATCAAAGCACGCATCTCCTTGCCTGGCCTCTCATGACTGTGGGGATACTGCAACAGTCGTAAGTGTGAAAAATGGTCATAAGTCACTTTTTCCAGTGCCATTGTAACTTTGAATGGTCACTCCACACAAGCAAAATATCAGCAAAAGAGGGGAAAAAAACTCCAGAGAAGTTCCTAAGACAAGAAGTCTAGTCCTGCCAAGAATGTAATAAGGGTTAATGGAGAGGCAGTTCTTGTAAGCAACACCAGAATGTTTCCTTCCTGCCTTTCTTACAGGATTAGGCCAGTAATTTCTTCTAACAACCGGTTCTCCGAATTGCTTAGAATGTTAACAACTAGTTCTAGCAAATCTGTGCAAACCTGTAGAATCCCAGCCCTGCCACTACCTAGGCAAATGATTGGTAGATGTTACTCTAGTGATGTTTTGGAGCTTGGCAGCATATGTTAGAAGGAGAAAGAAAAGGGGCTGGGAGAATCCACCAATCCCTATCCCTAACAACTCTGTACATAATAAAGGACAGCATTATGTCACCACAGCAGCATATCTGTGGCAGGATAAGGATTATCAGCGGGACAGCAAATTTTATGCTGATACAATTCTCAGCAGGTTCGGTCTAGTGGAGAGTATTTTAATTCAGCTATGAGGAAGAAACTTCATACTACTGTCATGATGTTTTCTTACCAACTGACTATATCATCCTATCAGTTGGACTCAACTGAAAGTAACAAACTCCCTTTCCCACACACAGTGTTGAATCAGTGTTTCACAGCCTTTTTACAAGCCGAATAAGGGTAAAAAATCCACTCAAGAAGTTAATGTGTGCACTTTCACAATGATAAAATGACTGTTGTAAATATGCCCTTTTGAGAGAGAAACCACAAGACATGGCGTGGTGAAAACCTTAGGACGATAACTCATGAATAGTCAATCATTGGTTGAGTTTTCTCTGGATTTTTAAAAATGTTTCTCAGCAAAGCTGAGAATGAAATGTCCAAGAGCATAATTGCAATGTCCAAGAGAAAATTCTGGTTTATCCTCCTCACTCAGTTTTAATTAGGTGGGTAGATTAAAATATCCAACAGAGACAATCATTCATAAAGGTATATCTGAAATAATTACAAGAAGCTGACCACAGTAAGCATGCAGACCTATTCAACATGGGGGATGGGATGGGATGGGACTAATGTTTAGGTTGACTGTGAAAGTATAGAGCAGGAGTCCCCAACCTCCAGTTCATTAACTGGTACCAGTCCAAGGCCTCTTAGCAACTGGGCTGCACAGCTGAAGGTGAGCAGCAGGTGAACAAGTGAAGCTGAAAGAACCATTACCCCAGTCCACGGAAAAATGGTCTTCCATGTAGCTGGTCCCTGGTGCCAAAAAGGTTGGGCACCACTGGTACAGAGTCCTTGTTAGTTTTAGCCTTCTGTTGCAAAGATGTTATCTTCTCCTTCCTCTAATGAACTGCTGTGAGAGTGAAATGAAATCAGGTTTGCAATTACATATGCCCTAGAAAGGCCTATCTTAGCTCCCTGGTTAATTGGCAGACGTTTATTTTGTTTTTTGTTGTCGCATCTACAATTTTTAGGCTCACATATAAGTGTGGGATAAATCTTGAACATCCTACCTAGAGGGATGAGATTCAGTCCATAAAGCCTGTTTATCTGTTTGTCATTACAACCGAATAAGATCAGTATGTGCATTATGATTAAAGAGACAGTTGTAGTATTGCTAAAGTGAAAAGGAGTGACAGTCTATATTTTCAGCTTTTCTCACAAGATTGAGTTGCCTTAAATGCTGTTCAAAAGTGAGCAAAATGAAAAAAAAAAATCTTGCACATGGAAATACTGGAATGTGACAATTCTCTGGAGGGCTATTCACTCTCTAGTATAAATTAAAGGATCATTTATGTTACATCTGCTTGTGTCTGCTTATCCATAGCTTCTGGGAACATCCCGGGCAGCTGGAAATATAAAAGCAAGAGAGATATTCTGACTCTACCTCCCTATTCCCCTCACAGCAGTTCCTGCTGTCCTTAGGCAAACCACCTATTAGTAGAAACTTTCATAATGACCTTTCAGAGAAAGTCAGGAGAGGCAGTTAAATCAGTTGTTCTTTTACTTTGGTGTTTTCCAAACTGTGTTATGAAGGACCCAGGAGTTTCTCAGACAAAGCACAAATGTGACAGGTATCTTTATCAAAAGAATAGCCTACATCAGGGGTGTCAAACTCATGGCCCACAGGTCAGATGTGTTACGTGCTGGTCATGGCCACCCCCGGTTTAGCAAATGTGGAAGAGGTTGTGACATGTCATGTGACAACAAAGTGACGAGGCAAATTTGACACCCCTGGTGTCTTTCCCAAAGATGTAGGGATGACTTTCTAGTTCATATAGCAGGTCTAAGATGGACGGTATGGTCTCTTTGTGTATCGGGAATAAACCTTCAAATATTTTGACACGAAAGAATTTTCATGGCTGAAAAATTGAGGCAAAAGAGTCACTGAGAAAAGAACATTTGGAAGTTTTACACATATATTTTATTGCAAGGAAAACTGAGGAAAGAAGCAGAAATTAAATGAGAATTTAATTTCAATATTGCTTGTTGCTATATTTTCTCTAAAACATTTCATAGTACATCCTTCTTATTAAAGCCCATGTCCCATTGCACCAACGGATGAAAAGAGGATGTAAAACGGACAAAAAAGCTTGCCATCTGTTGGAAAATGCAATGCATCCGTTGTGTACTCACTGCAT
>BHFT01064078.1:0-14783 GCA_004320025.1 Laticauda laticaudata
GAGGTGGTAGTATGGGAGGGTTTCTTCTAAAGTCTACCACCATTTCTACGGTTTTGAATGTGTTCAGTTCCAGATTGCTCTGGTTACACCACGAGGCAAATTGTATAACTTCCGGTCTGTATGCAGATTCATCGTTGTCTTGAATGAGACCAATCACCGTTGTGTCATCAGCAAACTTCAGTATTTTAACAGATGGATCGTTTGAGATGCAATCATTGGTATATGGGAGAAGAGAAGTGGAGATAGCACACAGCCTGGGGGGGGGTCAAGGTATTGTACAGGTATCGAATGTGATTCCGCCTAGCTTCACCTGCTGCTTCCTGTCTGTTAGGTATTTCATGAGCCTCAATGTATAGTTATGGTGGCCACATGATCACAGAAATGTCTTCAGACAATGCTGGCTGTTTGGAGATGAGCATCATCCCCCTAGAGTTGGACACAACTGGACAGGGGTAACCTTTACCTTTATCTTTGTATATTAGTTAAATAGGTTTGTGATGTATATTTTGGGGATGCTCTTCCAGATATTATCATTTGGAGTAAATGGCATATTGAGAGAGACCAGTTTCGGGTGGATGATTGTCTGATGAAATATTTCCTTTATACACACTGTTCAGAAAATATGCAGATTTATTTTTATGAACTTTTTATTCTCTAAGGGTGACTAATGACCTTTGTTTTTATGAGTTTATTATTTTTAATTGATGTTTTATTTAATATATTTACAAACTGCTTGTCATTCAGTGAATATCTAAGCAACTCACACATTAAATATGATAAAACACTGTTACCAAAACATAGGCAAAAAGAAATGGCATCTAGTACAGCTGGTGAGTGGGGAGCCCATATTGATGCCCATGTAAGAAGGGCCACAAACAGTAGCCTAATCTGGATTTTTAAATCCTGGAGTTAGGTTGGATCAGATGCTTTTCAATATGACTCTTTCTTCTTTTTCCAAACCACAGAACTCCATGAATTTGATTCCTGCATAAATATGCGAAGATTATATTCATATTTTCAATGATAGACCCTAGAACAATGGCCCTCAGCTTTTTGAGGACCAAGGACTAGTTCCATGGAGAGAGATTTTTCCACAGACTGGAGGGTGCATGGCTTCATGCATCCTGCATCCCAAGGATGAGGCTTCACTTGTTTGTGTGGTCCAGTTTCTGGCATGCAGTGGACCGATGCCAGTCCACAGACCGGGGGTTGGGACCCCTTCCTTTGAATATTTTTGCATTGCAAGCTGATGAGTTTCAAAGTAATCCAGAATATCAATATTTCCATCAATGCTTCTTTTAATAACTGATTTTATATTGCAAGGGCATCAGTCCTTCAAAGTTGGTTAGGTTAGGAAACAGACATTGCAAGAACTACTGGTGTTCTACCTCATTGTTCTAAGTTAAAATAACATAATTTTGGAAGTCTGCATAATTTCCCTTTTTCCCCTCTTATATGAAACAGAATCAAGACAGGGATTTTTGAGTTTCTTTCTTATACTCTTTTCTTTCCTGGATATGTTATTTTTACTATCTCTTTCATCTGCCAACAGTAAGGTTGCTTGCTTTTTCCAACTTTGTGTCTGTTTTTCTTTGCCCTATTTCTCCTTCTGGAACTAATCTCTTTTTGCAGACATATTGCCATGAGAAACCAGTACAAACCCATTCCCCCACCTTTGCTTGGCGGTTACTCAATGTCAACAGACATGTTTTCTTCCAAGGAATCAGATCGATGGGTGGAAATTTCTCACCCATTCTTGTAAACCAGTACTGGAAATTTTATTGTGGTAGGAATCATGATGTGGTCCTCATCCTGGGGTTTACTATCTATTGATAGTGGTCATAGATGACGGAGAATGAGTCTTCTTCAGGGATTTCAGATGGAATTGGTACAGAGAAAGAACATCTGTTGCATTCTCCCTCAATCTCTCAGATTCAGGGTAGTGCTTCCAATGAATAAAATATTTCAAACATCTCCTTCTACATCTAGAATCTAAAACACATTCCATTTTTTCTTCCTTTCCACCAAGATAGGGTTGGGGGAAGGGTGCTTCTCATAAACAAGCAACTATGATGGAAGACTAGATAAAATTTCATGATACAACCAGAAGGCCACTAGGTCAATTCTGAGTAACAGAAGGAGCCAATAAATTTCAAGTCCAAGTTTATAGATTAGCAGGCAGAAGATAAAAATGTAGTAGAGAGCAACACCAGGTCTCTTACTGCAATTGTAATATCCTATTGTCTGTATGCATCTATGTCATATCTGTGCCACAGAGACAGGACTGTAGAGGAATTTATTAAGTTAAATTCAGCAAATAAAAGTCAGCAGGGTTTTTTTTGTTTTACTGATAAGCGACACAGCACCTCTGGAAATGTAGAAGAGTGAAGAAAATGAAATATATATTCAGGGTCAAGATGGTATTTACATATTTTATCAGCTAACAGTTCTTCCATATCTTTATTTCCATTTTCCATGAAAAATTATCGTAATTTTAGATGCAGAGAAGGCCTTTGACAACCTGAATTGGGGCTTTATGTTTAAAATGCTGGAAGAAATGGGCTTTGGAATAAATTTTATGCAAGGAATTAAAGCAATTTACACTTTACAGAATGCAAAACTGTTCATAAATGGTGATTTAACTTTTCAAAAGGGTATAAGACAAGGATGCCCTTTGTCCCCTTTGCTGTTTACTTTGATTTTGGAAGTCTTGAATACAGATTATCAGACAGGACGACAAAATCAGGGATATAAATATTAAGAAAGAAGTTTATAAATTGAGAGTCTTTGCTGATTATTTGTTTGTATTTCTACAGGATTTAAAAAATAATATAGAATATTTGATATGGAAATTTGAAGGAATTTGGAGCTCTGGCAGGTTTCAAAATAAATAAACAGAAAGCAACAATGCTGATTCAGCCTATGTCTTCTCAGGATAGTGATATATTGAATAAAAAGTCAGGTTTTAGGGTTGAGAAAAAGGTAAAATATTTAGGGGTTATGTTGCCAAATACAAATATAAAACTGTTTGAAAATACCTGTCCCTTTCTGGAGGGATATTAAACAGGACTTACAAAGATGGGATAAATTGCATTTATCACTACTGGGAAGAATCTCTGTAATCAAGATGAATATTTTACCAAAGATGCTTTTTTTTATTTCAGACATTACCAATACTCACAACTGACAACACATTTTAACAATGGCAGATGGATATCTCTAAGTTTATATGGCAAGGGAAAAAACAAAGAATTAGATATAAGTTATTGCAAGATGCTAAGAAAAGAGGGGGCAGGGTTGAGTCTACCAGATACAAAACTGTATTTTGATGCATGTTGTTTGACCTGGGCAAAAGAACTGGTGAGCTTTCAGAACAAGAGGCTACTCGAATTAGAGGGCCATGAATTAAGGTTTGGATGTCATGGCTACATGGTATGACAAAAGTAAAGTTAATGTTAATTTTAATAACCATTTTGTTAGACATGCCATAATAAGAGTTTGGAATAAATATAAAACTAGGCTCTCTACAAAGCTGCCCCTTTGGGTGTCACCACAGGAAGCTTTTTAAAGAAAAGAAATGGTGGCAAAGCCAGATTGGCTGAAGTATGGTAAAATTTTATCTTTCAATTCTGGCGACCCAATATTAAAGCCGAGGGAAGAATTTGAATCAGAAGTTATGTTTGCCATTGGTTTACTTATGAAAGAAAGTTTAAATTGGATAAAAAGTGCTATGGATTTGACTTTGTAAAAATGAATTGAAACTTTCATTATATGGCAACAATAACATATTATTGCTAAGATTTATAAAATGCTATTAAAATTGAATTTGGAAAATGAACATGTAAAATATTATATGATTCAGTGGGCAAGGAATTTTGGATATAATGTGATGCTTGAACAATGGGAAAATATGTAAACAAAGGGTTTAAAATTTACATTACATAATCTAAAAGAGAATTTCTATAAGATGATGTATTTTTCATCCAAAATGTATAAAGGTTTGTCAAATGAATGTTGGAAATGTAAAAATAAAGAAGGAACTTTTTTTTATCATTTATAGTGGATGTGTGATAAAGCAAAAATATTGAAGTATGATTTATATTTTAATACAGAAAATTCTGAAAACGGAGATAAAAATGAAACCATAACTTTTCCTTTTGGGTCTCATGGAAAAAAAACTGTGGAAAAAATTTGGAACTTTGTTTCCATAAATTTTGACAGCAGCAAGACTATTGTATGCAGAAAAATGGAAGGACATTTCAATTCCTAGCATGGAAGAATGGTTGCAGAAGTTGATGGAGTTGGCGGAAATGGCAAAACTGACTACTTTTATTAAAGAAAAGAACATAAGTACTTTTGTTTCCACATGGAAATCGCTTCTGAACTTCGTGCTTGATGTGGAAAAGAATATAACTCTGACTTTGGGTTTTACAGATTTGATTGATAGATCTTAATAGAAATGATTTGTGTGTACTCTTATGGAAAATCAAAAAGCTGTGATTTGATGTTAATGCCTTATTTTACTGTAATAGAGAGAGCTGGAAGTCAATGCTTCTTTTTCTCTCCCCCCCTATTTCCCTCACTTCACTTCCCCTTTCACCTCCCACCTCCTACTGTTCTTCTATTTATATTTGTATTTTGTAATACTCTATAACTTAATAAAAAAATGAAAAAAGAATTATCATAATGTGTACACATACATGCATCTCTCTCTCTTTCTTCCTCCCTCTCCCTCTCTCCCTCCCTTCCTCCACCCCTCTCAATATATGCATACCTCCTTACAATATACATTATGCATTAAAGGGTGCTATCAAGCTCCAGGAAATGAGACTTAAGGTTATTTTCAGTTGCTAGGGACTGTAATACATCCACTTCAAGAGCTGATATTCTTGTTCATAAATTGCTAGCAACTGCAGTAGTTTTGTAACAAGAAATCAATGGTTGAAATTAGAGAAATGATTAAAAACATTTAAGAAGACCAAGTTGTCTAATTCCAGAACTACAAGCAGCTAGGCTGTTAATTAAAAGTTAAATAACTTTAATTTATAGTAAAACTTTTATCTGGTGCCTGGGGTTTCCGTTTAGAAATTCATTCTATTAAGAGTCCAATCTGGTGAAATTGCATTCCACCAGATTGGACTCTAATAACAAATGATATCACATATACTCAAAAATCAAAAATGTTTACTTCTAAGAAACCGAACTATAGCCTAAATAGGAATTTCATTTGCACATTGAATCCACAGACTGAAATTGGTAGTTTGTATATTTCCCTAGGCAACATAACTGTTGACCATACTGGGGGGAATATAATGGAAATTGTAATCCAACATATTTGGAGGTTACCAGTTTGGGTGATGTACTAAATTCTGCACTGGGGTGGTAGGTTTTGCTGGACAGTTTAACAGGACAATGATTGAAAGTAAACTTTTGAATAAATAAATAGAGATTCAGACTATAGATCTAAAAATGATTTTATGTGGAGATTGGGAACATAGAATAATTATGGCTTACATTATTATGCTGCTGTAGTAATGGGATAAATTTTATTCAAGAATTAGTAAAATGCAACCTTAGATTAAAAAATGAAATATTATTTCAAGACAGTATTTTTTCAGATAACGGGCTACTAATTTTAAGCCAGAAATGATTAGGCAGAAAATAACTTTGACAATAATGTTTTCTCCCCTGAAAAATAAGCAAAATTAGTTATTATTTTTAAAAAATCTTTTTTTAAAATTAAGTCTTTTTATTTATATGTAAATATTTTGAATACTGTGTACTGTTTGGGCATACCATTATACAAAAGAAAAGAAAAAAGGAATAGTAACATATATACTGATAACAATAGTAATAGAATCACAAAATGATTCTAACCATATTTATAATTATATTAGCTTTATTATATTTTCATATTATATTTGTAATCCTATTGATTATATTAGAATATAGTTATAAACAACATTCATGTTTAATTTAAACATAACAATGCTTTTTTTTCCATCTAATTTCTACCACTTACCTCTAACCATCGATAAAACCAATTCGATGTTAAGTAATAGTCTGTATCTCCTTTATCTTTTATTTTCAATGTTATATCCATCTCTACACAATCCAATATTTTCCAAATTATATTTTTATCTGATGGGATGTTCTCGTTTTTCCAATATTGTGCAAATACAATTCTCGCTGCAGTTAGTACATGTAATATTAAATATATAGTCCCTTTGACACCGCTTTCTGGTATTACACCTAATAAAAATATTTCTGGTTTCAAATCTATATGCTGCTTAATCATCTTTTCCAGCCAAATATGGTTTTTTGTCCAATTATTTTTTGCTTTCATACATGTTGACCACATATGATAATAGGTACTTGGGGCCTGATTACAATTCCAACATTTGGCAGACATGTTATTAAACATTTTATTTTTAAAAAAATCTTACAAATACAGTGGGATCCCTATGTGATAACTTGTAAGAGTTTGAGAGAAAACCATACACTGATAGTGGCTTATCTCCTATTGCATCTACTTAAAGTAGATTAAGAGGTGTGCTAGATGTTGCACAGATACAAAAATGTAACTTTCCATTGGTTTCACACATTACAGTTTCAGTAGATAACTAATAAAGATTACTTAAAGTGCTTGCTGAATACACATGAAAAAAGACAATGTTATAGAGAACTTTCTTTCTCATATAGGAGGGATCCAAGGGGACATTTGCAGACTCCTACCAGTTTGGGCAAAAAGGGACCTCATCTTTCTAATTTAGATTCTGCCCTGCAGATCCCTTTTCTTCCTGAAAAACTCCAGCAAGGCAAACCTTTGAGAGCAATGAGAATTGCAATGAGAAAGAGAATGAAGTCCTTTCCACTAGAATCACAACCTCTTTGCTAGGTCACTGGCTAAGAATTCAATTCATTTTTTCTGTACCTAAATTGGACAAGGGTATACGGTGCAAAAATAAACACAGTAAAAGAATCTCTGCCTCCTGCCCACTTTTCTGGCACAGATTCTCTATTTTTAACATCAGCCTACCCGATAGAAGTATAAAAATCTATCTGTTCCCAGCATGAAAATATAGTAATAGGCGAACTTTCATAAGCTGAATTCATGACTGCTTGTCATGCAAGCCTTAAAAGAAGCCTGACAAAAGTGTATAAAATAAATCTTTCTTTCAAAAATTTCAAAATAGCTACAGCTGAAGACAGGGGAAGGTTTTTTTAAAGTGTTGGCAGTTTCATAGACCATTTACTAATAGAGTGTCATGCAACAGTGTTCATCCAGTCAATTGCTGCACAGCTCAGCTAGATGCATTTGAGAAGATACAAAAGACTATAATTTATACACCAGGGAAATGTCATGTCTATAAATAGAAGGAGGATGCCTCCATCAGTTTCAATAAATGAGAATCAGGATGTTTATTTAAATAAACATAAAAATATGAATTAAATTATACCATTAGTGTTTGTAGTACTTGTCAGGTACGATGAGTCATTCCTGCAATAAGGAGCTTATAGGCAAAAGTCAAATATTTCTCCACTAGAAAAGGCTTGGCAATTATTATTTTCCCCGTCAAGACCACATTCGAATTGGATTAATCTTTTAATGATCTCATTGTGTGCAAGTGATGGGAAGATTTGGCACAATTTATAGGTGGGCCAAATCCAGAAGTGGATGGATTCACCCATTATTATTTTTTTCTGATCTCTTCTTTTATCTATTGTTGCATATTCTTTTCTCTCTTTTTCTGACACTGTTCTGTATGCAAATAACCGGCTTCAAATAATACATTCTGATTGGATACTTAGAACGAAAAGGGATTGGTTCCTTTTGAACCAATCCCTGCAGCCCGGGAAGCGGCAAAATCAAACAATTGTCATTGGCTGCAAGCCGGCCGGTGAAAAATGTATAAAAGACCGGCGGGCTTGAGCAAATGTTCCTGTTCTACATCCTGGCTTAAAATATAAGACTTTGCTGTTGGAACCCGGTCTACCTTCGGTGTTTTCCGGACAAAACACTGGGCGACGAGGATGGGATCTCCTGAACGTGAGACCGAGCACGCGGTGAGAGAAAATTCCAGAATGACAAGACAGAATGGCTGGGAACAACGCACTGCCCGCACCTTTAATCCCAACGAGAAGACTGGGATTCGTATGCAGACCGTTTCCAGATGTACCTGGAGAGCAATGAGATGGAAGGACATCTTAGAACAACGCAAAGAAGAGCCGTTTTCTAAACGCACTGCTGGACCGACCATTTTCAAAATGGCAAAGCCCTGGCGAAGCCCGAGACGTTAAAACAGCTAACTGGTCCGAACTCCAGAAACTGCTGAAAAACGCACTACGCAACCAACCGGTGTCAAACCTCATAAGACGCATGAATTCTACTGGAGAGACCAGAAAGAAGTGAGACGGTAGCTGATTCGTAGCCGCTCTCCGACAAGATAGGGGGAGAGTGCGAATTCTTAAACCTCGATGAGGCTATGAGAGGAGCCGGTGATATTGGGACTAAGCGACTCAAACACGCAAAGTAAGCTAACTGAACAAGCCTAAAATAACCTTAGTTGAGGCCATCGCGGAAGCCACAGCCGCTGAAGCCAGCGAAAGAATCGGGCCGTTACCATGAGACAGATGAACACAAAGCAGGGATGAACAAAACCGGCCACGAGAAGGAAACAATCTCCCGTTACCACCCACCACGGAAGACTATGGGAGACGTCGAGTCAGACGACGGAGACGACGAGGTCCACCGCACTATGCCGGCAAGAAAGAGCGCGGAAAGATTTTGGCGGAATGCGCTGGCTGCGGAGGAAGTCACCCGAGAGCGGAATGCAGGTTTCTCGATGCCATCTGCCGAAGTTGCAAGAAACGAGGGCACATCGAGAAAGTCTGCAGGAACAGAAAAAACTACAAGCCCACGAGACCACCAATTCCCCCACATGAAGCCGAGCCGCGGCGAGCCGAGAGAAAGTGGCCGCGAAACAAGCAAACGCAAACAGAGAGAATACATCATCAAACTGTTTACAATAGGGAGCGCTAAGACGGAATTGAAGAAAGCCCTGCGAAATGGAAGTGGACTCGGGAATCTTATTGTCATGGTCTCGTGAAACACCATAAAACAACTAAGTTCCTGATATCAACCGCCAGAATAAAAAAGCAGCGGCTAACACTCAAGGACTACCAGGGAAACGGAGAATCCCGGTAGTTGCATGGGCCAATTCAAAAAGTCCTCGTACAAACAGCATGTCGACGGTACTTCGTGACCATAAGTCGACCGAATAGGCCGAGCCTCCTGGGCATCGAATGGTTCGCGCCTTTGGGCATCGGGATGACGGGATAGACCGAGTGAGCACAACCGACTGGGAGGAAGACCTAATCCGGGAATTCCAAGACGTGTTCGACGGCTCACTTGGCAAGTACGGGGAAACCCTATTTCTTTCAGTCTAGACCCACAGGTAGCCCCTAAAAGACTAAAAGCCAGGCGAGTTCCTTTGCTTTAAAAAGCAAAGATTGAGGAACAGCTAAATACTAAGTAGCTCAGGGGTGCTAGAGCCTGTGGACCATGCCAAATGGAACGCGAATAGTCACACCTATTAAGCCTGATGGGTCATCTGAATCTGTGGTGACTCAAGGCGACCCTGAACCACGCACTACAACAGAGGCGCATACCCGGTGCAGTAGTCCAGCATTGGCTACATTCCCTGGGGGAGGAAAAATTTTTGCCAAACTCGACCTGGCCACAAGCATACCAACAGACTCCCAGTAGACCCCGAAACAGCGGAGGCACAGACTATAGTTACACACAAAGGGCATTCAGAAGCAAAAGACTCCAATTTGGAAGTCAGTGTGGCACAGGCGTTTTTCAAAGCCTCATGGAACGCCTCCTAAGCATACAGGGAGTCGTACCTACTTCGAGACGTCCTAATCTCAGCAAAAAACGAAAACAAACTTAAACAGACACTTAAAAAGGTACTAACTAAATTCAGGGAAGCTGGACTAAAAGTAAAAAAAGAAAAGTCGCTGCTGGCTAAAAAGAGCGTCGAATTTCTGGGCTATTTAACAGACGGAGAGGGTATACACCCCACCGAAAAGAAAACCAAAGCCATAAATAACGCACGCAGAAACCAAAAGAACAAAAGCGAGTTACAAGCATTCTTGGGTCTAATAAATTTTATAATGTTTTCCTACTAAATAAGGCCACAATAGCAGAACCGCTACACCGGTTACTGGACAAAAAGCAATTTGGACTTGGGGGCACAAAGAAAAAAAAGCCCTTTCACAAATAAAAAGATTGCTAACTTCAAACACCGTTCTCTCCAATTTAGCGACACCTACCATTGAAGAGTGACCTGTGACGCTTCACATTTGGAGTCGAGGCATCCTGAGCCAACCTTCCGGACGGAAGAGAGGCGCCCGTGCGCGTACCTACACTCAAAACTCTGTCAAAACCCGAGCGGACTACAGCCAACTGGACAGAAGAGGCTTGACAATTGTCGCTGGGGTAAAGCGTTTCATAATACTGTACGGGCGGGTTTTTCAAATTGTCACAGACCCATCAAACCGCTACTTGGAATTTTGCGCGGAAACAAGCCCACACCAAACATCCTGTCCCAAGAATGACTAGGTGGTCGGAGTTCCTAGCAGCCTATTCTTACACCCTCAATACACGGCGGGGAAACAAATTTCCCATGCGGACGCTTTGAGCAGAGCACCACTGCCAAGCAAGCGAAGAAGACCCGGCACCAAACGACTACTGCCCTACAGATAGAGAACCTGCCCCGATCTACCATCTCCGCGAATGATGTCGCCAGAGGCCACGCAAAAGACCCACTGACTGGCCCGAATACTAACTGGGTAGGTAGAGGCTGGCCGGAAAATTCAAAAACGAGACTTTTAAACCTTTCCGGACCACACAAACCGAATCTCTATAGAGAAGGGATGCTACTGTAGACGGGTGAGCGGGTAGTTATTCCAAACAAATTGCAAACAAGGTTTGAGCATGCTGCATGATGGGACACCCGGAATTTGTTAAAAATGAAAAGCCTTGCCAGGAGCTATGTCTGGTGGCGCGGGCATGACAAAGGACATTGAATATTGGTCAACCTCGTGCAACAAAATGCCAGAGAGCAAGACCATCTCCTCCAAAGCACCTATAAGGGACTGGAAAGTTCCAAGGGGCCCATGGTCAGCGGATCCATACGATTTCGCGGGCCCTCCAAGGGACACACGTTTCTGATTGTCGTGACGTCATCACTCTAATTGGCTAGAGTAAATAATTATGCCATCAACGACAAACAGAAATGGTAATAAGGGAACTAGACAAACTTTTTGCAACCCCAAGGCCTGCCGGACATACTAGTGTCCGATAACGACCTCAACTAACCAGCCTACTATTCGAACAATATCTAGCCTCCCTGGGTATAAGACATGCCCTCAACAGCGCCGGCCCACCGGCGGCAAACGGTAGGGCTGAAGAATGGTCAGGTTTAACCAAGGAGGGTTTTTGGAAAGGATGGACACTGGGGACGTCCAAAGCAAAATAAACGGCCTACTCAACCGCCAACATATAACACGCAAGTACCAAACCAACAAAACCCCATCAGAACTACTGATGGGAGAAAACTCAGATCGCAGCAGATCGGCTACACCAAATTCCACACCAGAAAACCCCCTGACTCCTCTACACGATTCAGGAGTTTCAAAATTGGTGATTTGGTGTATGCGAAAAATTTTACGGGAGACCCATTAATGGTACCGGACAAAGTCACAGACTTAACAGGCCCCAAATCATACGATTAACGGTAGACGATGGCAGGGAATGGAAGCGGCACATTTGACCAGCTCCGTCCCGAAATTTGAAAGAAACGAATAAACACAACCAACAATCACAAAAAACGACGAATTTCAAACCAAAAGAGGGGGGAAACACGAAAAATAATAAAAGCCGTTTAAAAACAATGCCGAAAAACAAACTAATCAAAAAAGAGCAAAATGGAGACTCACTGTTTGGAGAAAGTTGCGAGAAAGAATCCACCGAAGGAGGCCACCAAGCCGGCTCAACCTGCCCGGAGGAAACGGGAGGGAGCGGCGAAGCCGCCGGCCCAGCAACTCAGACGGCGGCATGATGAAGGCCTCACCCTTCCAGACGGTTCCAGAAGAGAAGCACAGAGGAAACAGCAGCACCATCCGAACCGGTCGAAGACAACGCACACAAATGAACCGCGCAGGTCCAGTCGAGTCAAAAAAGCCCCCCTACTTACGAGACTAACGTCACGACGTAGGACCAAACTAAGAGGGGAGGGGTGTTCTGTATGCAAATAACTGGTTTCAAAATAATACATTCTGATTGGGTACTTAGAACGAAAAGGGATTGGTTCAAAAGGAACCAATCCCTGCAGCCACGGGAAGCGGCAAAATCAACAATTGTCATTGCTGCACAAGCCGGCCGGGAAAAATGTATAAAAGACCGGCGCGGCTTGAGCAATGTTCCTTTTTCTACACCCTGGCTAAAAATAAAGACTTTGCGTTGGAACCCGGTCTACCTCGTGTTTTTCGGACAACAGACACCTTAATTTAGTTTTCTTTCCCCAGAAAGGTGAGAGGTTTGGTTCAGTTCAGAGACCAGTTCATAAGCAGTTTTGAAATTTAAATCAAATAAACAAAACAATGGATAATGGGGAAAATTGAAAAAGTCATCATCAGATGAAGTTAATAAGATTGCTGGGAAAAAATAGAAGTGAGAAGGCAAGGGTGGAATTCAAATTCTTAACATCAGTTCTGAGGGCATGGCCTAATTTGTGGGTGTGGCTTTTGGAGGTCACGTGACAGGGTGGGGCATGGCTTGTCTGTAAATATTATAAATATTATGCTTAAAAATTTGATTTTTTTTACTAAAAAGGAGAACCTTTTACCAAAATCAGGCACAAAGCAGGCAGGCAGATTGAGTTTGCTCCCAGAATAACAGCTTCACTTAGAGATCTATCATTCTGCAATCTGCTACTGAAGTCTGTCACATAAAATTTTCGCTAGCAGCAAACTCACAAAATTAACTCAATAAACACATCATTATGTAAATATTGAATTTTTTTATAAAAAAAAGGAACTTTACCCAAAATCAAGCAAAAGCAGGCCAGGCAGATTGAGTTACTCCAGAAGCACAGATTCATTTCGAGATCTACCATTCTGCCATCTGCCACCTGAGACTGCTACCTGAGTCCTGCATAGAAGCTTCAGTCCTAAGGAAAGGTTCAGCTCTGCTTTTAGATTAGCTAGAAAGCAAGAAATCCAATGATTTCCTGCTTTCTAGCCAATCTAAATCTCCTGCCACATCTGATAATTGGAACAGCTGATGGTCAGAAAATAAAAGGAAAAATAGCAACTTACCAAAAATTAGGCTAATGCAGGCAAGTTGGATGGCGCACATGCCAGGTCAGGAGTGAGTGGGTGGGGAGGGGAGGGGCCAGCCAGTGGTGTGATCTCCAAACTGGGCAGAATCATAACAACTGGTTCGACAGAAGCGGACTGACCAGGTAGAATCCCACCCCTGTGAGAAGGTCACAGAAGAGTTGCAGCAGTGTGTAGACATGCTTAGAACACACACACACACACACACACACACACACACAAACACACACAGAGAGAGAGAAAGACAGAGAGAGAGAGAGAGAGAGAATGGTGTTACTGAACTATCTTGCTTTTTATATATTAATATTCCTTTCTTATTTTCTGTTTATATACAATCATATAAAGGGATAAAGGGAAAACCCTGGGATGCATGCATGCATGTATATATACATACATGCATAATAATGGTATAGTTATAGTAATATAATACATGTATATATAGGCATATATCTATATATACCTAATTTCATTTTAATATAACATAACATAACTATATAACACAATGCAATACATTATAATAAATTTAATATAATGAAATTTAGATATAGAAAGATATAACAATGGTATAGGTATAATATAACTATAGTTCAAAGCAGGGGTTAATGAATATATAAATATTTGCTTATTCTTTTTTTGCAGATCCATTCTCTGACCACTTCTAATTATATAAATCGATGTATCTCATTTGTATAATATTGCTAATCTGCAAATAAATGTTAGATATTTAGCTATTGCACAATTGGGTACTCCTAATTTTTCATTTTTCATCTAACAATTAGTATTGTTATTGTTATGTAGCTGCATATTTAAGATGAATTGCTTGAGTGACAGCTTTATTAGTAACAAGAAGATTAATTATTAACACAGTACAAATTTATTGTTAGCTTGGCTCCAGGAATGAGCAAGCACCAACCTATGATTTATCTCCTATAAGCCTACTTGCTCTAAAACACAGATGTCAAACTCGCGGCATCACATTACTGTCATATGATGTATCATGGCATTTTTTTCCCTTCACAGAGCTGAGGTGGGTGTGGCCTGCACATGATGCATCTGGCCCATGGGCTGTCACTTTGACACCTCTGCTCTAAAATGTATGGAGTAAATGTTTAATTTCTCCAAAGAATTTGTTTGTTGAAGTATTATAACTATCCTGAGAGATCTCGAGCATCTTTTAACAATACTATAATTCTTCCACAGGAATATGAACTTATTTAAATTTGGAAAATATACAGTTTTATGCAGATGCTTATTTGGCCTAAGTAGGAAAGATTTAAATGGAAGATACACTTCTAAATCTGTTTTGTCCGGAAAAACACGAGGTAGACCGGGTTCCAACCGCAAAGTCTTTATTTCTTAGCCAGGGTGTAGAAAAA
>BHFT01064081.1:0-15954 GCA_004320025.1 Laticauda laticaudata
AAAAAATTCCTTTTTAAGGACTAGCCTACTTATTCCAATGCCAGCAAGATAAAGAGAAATAATGTCAGGGAATGTGGAGTGGGAAGGTACCTGTCCCGGGCCCCAATAAGGGAAACCAGCGGGAAATGGTGCCTGTGATATTTAGGCGCAACTTGAAGCCAGCCGTTGAAAAATGGCAGGAAGGTAGAATCTCCGATGTTAAACTGCCTGAGCAGTTTAACGAGCCGCTGCTGCTGACTCTTTAAATTGTCAGAATAAATGATCCTGTCAGTCGAAATGGCAAGAGAAGTAAGCCGTGGCTGCAAGCGCTCCACCAAGATCACAGAGATAAGACAATCGGGGGATCAGATAATCTAATTGCCTGAAGCGGCTGTTTCAGGCTGCCTGCAGAGTGGCAGGCTCTGCCAGCCACAAAGAATTGCTCTCAAATTGATCAGGGTGATGACCTAATAGAGCCACAAGCCTTGAAATCGTCAAATTAATTGGGGAAAATTTACAAGCCGAATTAACCCAAGAGCAAACCTGAATTTGACTAGCTGAATCAGAAAACCCTTCCAGTGAGGAGTGCACAACCTCTTACCACGAAGGCTGAGCTAAAACTGGGGGATGCTAGGGAGGTGTCCATGGAGGAGGAGGAGCATCCCAGAGTTTTAAGCCCAGCCTTTCCAGAAAAGACTGTAGTACCTCCCACTTCTGGATGCACTGAACAGCTCATGGGAGAAAGATTAGTTCCCTTACAAGGAATTCATTTAAACTATAATGCCTAAAGAAGTCATGCAGGTCGGTTTATTGATCATTCCTTTTTAATGGACTCTAAAAGCTAAAACCACAAGGAATGAATTAATTGCAAATAAAAATACCGTCAATAAAACAACATCAAAAGAAGGTGTGGATAAGTAATCCATTGTTGTCAGTTCCAAATACTCACAAGTGAATTTGTCAGCTTCGGTTGCTCATTCTGCTAATCTTACAATTCTGCCTTGTTATTATTTTTCAAAACTGGGTTGAAAATTCCTCTTTATTCTAATAGACATATTGCTGCAGTCTGCTTTCTTAACACTACTATATTCATGGTGTGATTTTCTCCCTCACCTAATTGGAGAAATATATCACCAAATGTAGAGGAAAGATAATGGAAGATATGAGAGTTTTGATTACATATTAGTTTAAGAATGAAAGATCAGGTAAGTTCTCATTAAAATGAAAACCAAACAAGTTTCTCTCCTTATTGCCTAACAGTATAAATTATACTGCCGAACAATATAAATTATTATTGTAAATCACCTTTCCCTGGTAATTGCTTCCTGAACAATTAACATCAGTGATAGATGTCTTAAATAGTCACAAGTAAAATTGATCTGTGAAAGATTGGGGGATTCTGGAAAAGGAAGTAAAGAGAGTGCAAATGATCAAGTCAATTTAGCCCTACGTGAACAGAAATATGGGAAGAAGCATTTCAAAACATTTACTCAACAGAATTCCAAGATTCTGTTTTTATCCCAGACTTACAATCAGGGTGCCAGCCTATTCCTTGCTCTTGCCCGGCTTTGTAGTGGTTGACACAACTCCTCAAATTCTTATCTTTTTAAAAGTATATTTTTATTGAAGAGATTCTCAACAGAGTAAAAGCAGTATACATTTTAAGTTTAAAGTAAGTAGATAAAAGAAAGAAAAGGGAAGAAGAAATAACAAGGGAAGGGAAGGGAGGAAAGAGGAAAGATTACAAACAAGTTGATTCCAATCTTCTTAACAACATTTTATAAATGTGTCTTTATCTTTAAAAATTACAGCATAATTACAACCTATGATAAATATCAATGGTGTTTAATTATTTCCCTCAATTTAAAGAAAAAAAATTGTCTGCTGCAGACACATCTACATGGCTTTCTTGCCACACTGTGATGATGACCCACTAACCAACCGTAAAGGATATATTCTTATAACTTTGCATGAATCTCACCAGCAACCTGAAATCAATCTGGGGCAGTGATAGCTAACTTTTCCGTCCTCATGGCCAAAAGTGTGTGCACACAACACATCCCAACACCCATAAGGCAATGCACGCGGGACCCCCATGCCCCCCACATGCACGAAAGCATGAACCCCCACATGCACCACACATTTCTGCTTATGCGCATGACTCCCTATGCATGCCCATACCTTATCTGTGCATGTGTCCTCCATGCCTCCACCCCCACACGTGCATGGCAGCTACCCAATGATCAGCTGGCAGGTGGGTGGCATGCGCGCATGTGCAGTGGACCTATTCCAGGGTGATGCCTCGCATGCCATTGAAGATGGCTCTGTGTGCCACTTCCAGCACATGTACCATAGGTGACTGACATCACGGATCTAGGCATGGTTCCAGCATGAAAGGGATGCTTTCTTCATGATTCAAGCAAGACCTCTCATCTGACAACTAACCTGCCTCAACAGATCTACTGCGGGACTGCCATTCCCATCCAATTCCTGAGCTCTGTACCGTGGCCAACTCGCCACAAGCAACTCGTTGCAGGACAAGAGATACATTAATATAAAAGAAATGGTAGAATAGAATCATTAAAGAAAGGATGCAGAAGGAGCGGCAGAATGAAATGTGAATGATAAAAATGAAATTATTAGTTATTTATTTTAAATTATTAAATTGAATTATTAAATTGTCCTGTAGTGAGTTGTTCCATGGTGAGTTGGCTGCAGATTGGTTCCTTGCTTGTAAAACCTATTCTTTTTATGGGGCGGAGGGGGAAATGCGGTGGAGCTCAGAAATGTTAACATTGCATTTACAGTCGACTGAAGATGTGACTTCCAGGAAGCCAATATTTCCATTGACAAGCAAAAATAAAACCAAAAGGTATTTTCTTCATGAAAGGGTTGCATGGCTGTCTTCCAAATATAGTGTTAAAATTGCAATTGCTTACAAGAATTTTTTTTAAAAAAGGTTTCCTTCACAAATGCCACCCCTGAAAAGGGACCTTTGATTTTCCTGAGTTTACCAATCTAGTATTAATTTAGCCAAAGACCATTCAAAATGGGAGGCAATCAGTAGCTCTTGTTGGAACTCCGCAAATGATCTGATCTGAAAATGCTACTGGTTCTTTCACCACCCCCAAAGTGACACTTAAAAGAGCCTTTTGTATTATATAGCTTGTGCTATTCTGTATTAGTTAGTAAAGGAAAGGACCTCGTTAACAAGGAGCTTTCCCTGGGGGATGCTTGTTAAGCTGACGTTTCCTTCTTGAGTTGGAAAACTTTCAATTATGGAGACTTAAACTGCTCGCTGCTTCTTCCTGGTCTTTGGGGCTTCGTGTTCTCCTTAGCCATTTTAGAAATCTTATTTTCTAAGTTTACCATGCTGAAGCAGTGCTGCCAGGGACCTGGATCAACACCCAGCAGTCCAAAATAATGAAAAATCACCTATATTTCTCTTTTTTCTTTTTCAAAATGACAGAAAAATTCCCAGGATCTTTCCTGAGACAAATGTATTCTTCAAAAGAGGAATATTACCTCTGGATCCTCCAGGACCTGCAGGAGATCAAGACATTGGCATCTGCATGGCAACAGACACATATAGAAATATGTATACAGAACACCAAAATCTACCCTACTGTACATATTTTCTCCAATGGATGACTTGGGGTCAGAGGGAATCAGACTGCAGAGACCCCAATAATCATTTGAATAATTTGTATACGGCAGCAATATTGTCTAGCTTCTTTTCTGAGGTGCAGTACAAGTAGGTTGTGAAGGCAGCACTTTTTATATTGACACATTTTCTCCCTACCTCAAGGATGGGAAGAACATGGTAACATGGTCATGAGGAAGAATCCTATATTGGGTTGACTGGGGATCATTTCACTCATACTTACGTTGCTTGTGAATGAGTTATCCCATTTTAATTTCTTGATATATACTGCTCTGTGATGGACACAGTTAAAGATTATTAACTACCATTATTACAGTCAATGTTGTATTTCCTGACGCAATAAAAGTAATCAGGTGGATAGGTTATTTCCTCCATCTTATATTTCTAAACAAGCAGTACAAGAATTCATGGCCAAAATTTCCTTGAGTGAAAAGGAATATTGGGGCCTCTCATACATAGAATCATACTGATTCTAGCTACACAATAACACATTTGTCAAGAGACATCGCTTCTCAGAGCCTATACAATATGATTTCACGATAATACAAATATCAAATGCAAGGGTTTTAAACCTGCTATCTTCTGAAATTAAGGCTGGTAGAATTCAGGAGGACTTATTTCTGAACAAGAACAACATTGTACAAAAGCAGTTTAAATGGATATACTGACAGATGCAGATGTTGAAAAATGCACCCTAATTTATATAACACAAATATTGAAATAGGAAAAAAATAAATCAAATATCTTACTTTGAAGATTTGGAATCCATTTAGACAGCAACAAAAGGTGAACTTCTAACTAGAACTTCCTGGTCCAGTTATTGCTTACTGAAAGAAACAAGAATAGAAATGATTCAAAAAGCTTGAAACCTTAATTTTCACAGAGACTTAGATTGGAAATGTTTTCATCACACTGAATTTCTACAATTAGCAACTGACAAAGAATGTCAAATCCAATCAATACATCAAATCCAATCAATACATCCAGTGAATATAATAAACTTGAAAAAAAAATCTATCTTTTATTTATCTATGCTAGTACTGAAGTTCCATACACCAAGCAAACTTTCTAAAGAGTTCAAACTACATACAGTATGTCAGTTTCAAGTTCTAGAGTTGCATTACAGCTCCCTAAGATCATTTAAAATCCTGCAAAATATCTTCATTAATGTTATATGTGAAACACTCCAGATCTCACAACCGTGAAAGTAGAACAACTGTGATCTTAAGGAGAATTGTAAGCTTTCCAAACATGCACATCCAATAATTCTGTCCAAATTATATTTGCCCAACAGGAAAAGAAAGCCATGCTATCACGATGCAATAGTGCAGCAATTTTTGACCAACACTTGACCAGTTGGGATCACAGAGGTCTAAAACACACTTTATGTTAAAGTGATCAAATGAAATATTCATAGTTGCTTTTCTCTAATATGGTGGATATTGAATTCAGGAAATGCCATTTTCATTCCATATATATACACCCTATCTCTGTGAGTTCTTCTCTTCTTTCAAATGGAAGTCCTGGTTAGAACTTAATAAAGAACTGAATGCTGAGATGATGCTGGGGGAAAAAAATAACAAAACCAATTTCGCTTCCAGTTCGTCCATTGATCTGGAGAACTGTATTTGGAAAGAATGGATATTAATTACCATGAAGCTCTAAATATGCAACGGCAGCTCACAGTTCATGAACTGAGGTCTTCTTTAACTTAATAATGTTCCTTGGCATACTTGTGCTCTTTGTTCAGTGCAAATGCCAGCCCAAATGAGAGATGAGTAGACCTAAACCCAGACAGGTAGTATAGTCATGTTCACAAATCTCCTTTAATATATATATTCGATTACCTTAGAGAGTTTTGAAGATTTATTCCAAAAAACCCAACCAAAAATAGATATTATTAGAGCAGATATATTCACACGTCTTCTGCAATGTGTAATGTGAGGAAGGCACCACTCACAGGTACCAAGAATTTTGTAAACACAAACCAGATGATCAAATGTACACTTTCTTTCAGGTTTTTGTGTTAAAGCAGAGGTGGGCCATTTGTGAACTTTACATCACTGGAAGCCCCCTAAATAATTTCTTGTGCTGCTCAATTTATTTTAATTAATTCAAGCCTCTGGCAAGAGAACTCTATCACAGTCTGCTATGGGCACAGCTAGGACAGAAGAGGAAAAACATTAGAAAACGTGAAGAGAAAAGAGACATGTCAGAGTGAAAATGAATGGCTAAACCCATGTCTACTATAGCTCTTACCCCATTTCTCCTTGCTTCTGTTCCAGACACAATTAACATGCAACCATTTTATAGAAATCTCTTGAATGAGGAAAAAACAGCTCACCTCTATGTTAAACACGGGAAGCCCTATAAAGTAGATGTGAATGCAGTGGTGTTGGGAATGGGATTGTTAATAGATGCACACAATTTTCCAGTTTTGACTGATATTTGGTGACTCTTCTCTCCATCACCGCAACTTTTCTGGCTTACCCTGAATCCTACTCTTTAAAGAGCCATTGCAAGGAGAAGGAATTTTCTCATGATTTCTTTTCTCTTGGATTTGACAGAAGTGTAAAATAATAGGAAGGTTGAAAAGAAGTTAGGAGATCTTTATACATTGGAAGACAGGATAATTTTGTGCATTCCCAACTGCTCCAGCACTAACGATAGATTGGTATTATGATTCCTGAAATTCCAGGACATAAAACTACTCTCCTGACCTGAATTAGCAGCATCCTAAAATATCCTGTATAACTGATCCAACTGTGGATTTGTTAGTACAGGGGTTGTTCCAGTGTTTTTAATCTAACTTTTACATTCTGTTTTCTGACCATTCTTTTGTGCAGGTCACATATATAAAGTCTTTTATCCAGGCATCTGGATTTATCCAGGAACAGCTTGGGCTACAGCTTGAGAAGCAAAGGGGAGAATGAATCCCTGGGACCATTTCCCAAGATGTTACAAGACTATATAAATCCACAGAGAACAGCCTGACTGAAGAATGTAAGTGACCATTCCTTCAATAACTGCCTGTGACAAGACAGAAATAAGCCCCTGTCCTTAATAGTGAATTTGGCACACAATGGACAGCTTGCACTTATTTCATGGAGCTCATTTGGGAACATTAAATGTAAATGTTCCTTTTACATGCTTTTTTACCCCTTAATCCTAGATACACTTCTCTTACCCATATAATTCTTTGCTAATGATGCTCATAGATCTTCTTCTCTTCCTTCTTATCTCTTATCTTATCCTCCAGTCTTTGGTGGGTCATCAAAAAAGATAAGTCATAATGGAATAAAAAGACAACAGTATGTTTCCTAGCTTAGCTAGAACCAAAAGTACATGCTGGTGAACTGTGAGGCTATGAAGATAACTTGCTTTGAGTGAGAGTTCAAATGGCAAAGTAAAATCAACCCCTCAGTTCTTATTGGGAGAAAGTACAGATAGTTCTTGATTTATGATCTCGATTTAATTGCGTCCCAAATTGATGTTGCTAAGTGAGGCATTTTTAGGTGAATTTTGCCCCATTTTGCGACCTTTCTTGCCATACATTGTTAAGTGAAACACTGCAGCTGATAAGTTAGTAACCCGGTTGTTAAGTGAATCTGGCTTCCCCCGTTGACTTTGCTTGTCAGGTCGTAAAAGGGGATCACATGACTTTGGGACACAGCAACGGTCATAAGTTTGAAACATTTGCCAAGCATCTGAATTTTGATCATGCGATCATGAGGATGCCACAAAGGTCGTAATTTTGAAAAATGGTCCTAAGTCATATTTTTCAGTGCCGTTTTAACTTTGAGCAGTCTCTAAATGAACTGCTGTAAGCTGAGGACTGCCTGTAATATGGGGTAAGGAGAATGTAAATGAAGCAGATGTGGTGTACTTTGTTTTTAAACAGATAGTTCAAACAACAAAGTATTAATACTGGTGCCTATAAGTGTAGTGAATGAATTAAGCCAAATGCATTGTTCTCTTGTATGGGGTGTACCAAACGAAGTACATCCCTGAATAAAAGACAGCATGACCCTATTTAAATGGGTCCTCAAAACGTGGTTGTTTCCTCAGGCTTTTTGTTACATAAGACCAGAAGTGTCAAACTCGTGCTTTCATGTGATTTATTGTGCTGTCCCCTTCGCTAAACTGGGTATGGGTGTGGCCAGTACATGACGCATCTGGCACTTAGGCCCCAAGTTTGCAATAAACCCCTTGTGTGGTGTTTTGGCTTTTTAACTGGGGTTCTTTTTCTGGACTCTTCTGTTTAGGTTTTGAACTATTTGTGCTTTTAATTTTGTAAGTTGACCAGAGATTTGGCAATCTGAAGTAGCCAAATGCCTACAGTTCTTCTACCTGATGAACTGACCCTACTACAATTGTAATTTTCATTAAAGGAGATTAATAGGCCCATTAGTTCTCGATTCAGACACCTTTAATATTAGCAGGAAAAGACTGAACATTAAAGTTTAGCCAACATTGACAATAACATTGAACCACGCCTGGGAGTCTCCTGTCACGTCAAGTCAGAAAGTTGATCTTAGTGTAAAATGTCAGTAAATAGTTGCTGATGCTTTGCTTCAGCAACAGAACTAAATTATTCTCCAGATCAGGGGTGTGTGAAATTCGCGTCATCATGGTGTCGTCACATGACATATCCGGATTTTTTTCCCCTTCGCTAAACTGGGCGTGGGCATGACGCATCTGGCCCACCGACTGTGAGTTTGACAGCCCTGCTCCAGATGGTCAGTCAAATGATGAACCAGCTGAGCCAACAAGAGCAGTGTTGGCATTCAAATTTTTTTACTACCAATTCTGTGGGTGTGGCTTGGTGGGCGTGGCTGGGAAAGGATACTGTAAAATCTCCAGTCAGAGGTGGGATTTGCTGGGACTCAAAATTTCCACTAACGGTTCTCCAGAACTGGTCAGAACCTGCTGAATACCACCTCTGAACAGAAGGGACAGAATCTACCACAATTGATGGAACCCTTTCCAATTTGGTTCCAAGTTCCTTCATGTTGAACAAAGAATGACTTGCAAGAAGTCTGGTGATTTACTGTTGATCCAAGAGGTAAATTCTAACAAACACACTTAGTAGTATAAGTACTTTGTTCTCTGTCCAGGGTTTCCAGTATTATGAAGCAGCTTTTACTGTGCTTGAATCAATCGTTTAACAGAATGGCTGCACATGAAAATAGCAGGGTAACTTTGCATTAAAAAGAATCAAAATCAATATGTGGTAGTTGACTGACTTTTAAAAAGTGAGGAAAAGCCTCTGAATAATGTAATTGCCAATACATTTTAAATTCAGATGTCTGGGACAAAGAATATTGATTCTAAACAATACATGCATATCTTATATTTTCCTAGGACAACTGATTGGTCTTACTGACTTTCTGGATTAAAAATGGCTGGCTTAGGAATTTAATTATATTTTCTAGTCTTTGGAGCAGATATGAAGCAACCAAACAAAAGGGAAACCAATTAGCAACTCTGTTGATTTATTCTCCTGAGCACCAGAGGCTTACCATGAGGAGATTTTTAGAAATCTATGACCCGAATGATTCTGTGATATTTGTTAAATAGATTTAGACAAATATGACTAGAAATTCTCTTTAGATTCCATGTTAAAAATGAGTATCTAAAGTGAAAATTAAATGTAGCAAGATATTGGGAAGGAAAGTAATGTGATTTTTATGTGTCATTTCCTATCTTCTCATTTTAATCCTTTATGTATTATTATTTAAGGTTATAATTAAAATGCTAGACAAGGGGGAATTCAAATCTGCTGTTGTTGTTGAGCTACTTCCAAGTGTTCTTGACAGATTAGTAACTGATTATTTCAGTTGTTGTAAATTTAGGCTTGCATGATTTAGCCACATAGTCTTCAGGGCTACTCTACTGTGAGATAACAATTACCATGAAATGACAGAAGAAATACAGAAAACTCTAGTTCTTTGTCACTTGTCTAATGGTTGTCTGGATTTGTACAGCCCAGATCTTATAATCTTGTCACTAAATCATGAGGCTTAATATAAATTAGATTAAGTTAGTTAGATGTGTGTTCATTGTCCCATACTTTGAACTAGATGGTTAATTCTGAAAGAACATTCTGAGAGGATGCAATATGTCCCAACTTGAAATGCCAGAATACAGGTAGGATATATACACGTAATGGACTAATTTGTGAACTGTTGATGACTAAGCTAGCATTGAATGGTTCCAATAATTTCTAAAAAAATATGTTTCATACTGGAGAAAGTGTTGTCATCATGGATTGGGGAATAAATGTACACAAATCACACAGAGATCAAACGCAAACTCCTACTAATGTCCATTTATTTATACTTAATCTTTCTACCTGATCTTATAACTATACCATAGGTACACCTGTGTTTAGAAATGCATACATTGACTTGGCTCATATGTTGGAAGCACAGTCATGTGCTTCCCCCCTTTAAAAGTAAGTCCTGAGTTCAGGAAATGTACTGTGCATATTTTGCACAAAAAGAAAACACAATTATATATAGGGTTTGACTTCAGAAAAGGATGTGTTTCAAAGTCTGACATCAGGAAAACAGAAATGATCATTCTTTTCAGAATGCTGCAGGGGTTATTCAAAACATAATATTCTAGTTCGAATATATTTCAGAGATCAGAATATATTTCATATCAACAAACCCTTTGCTCAAGAATGTACTTGCTAAGGAAGAGTAAAGTGGCAGACAGGTTCAAGGAAATTGTAGCTTTTATGAGCAACAGAAGTGGCAGATATGCAAAAGGGCATGACTATATGGCAGCAAATGTGAAAAAAATATCTGAAGAAGCAAGGGATTATACATCAGATTACATTCCTCTCTATCCCAGAATTGAATGGCATAGCACAGAGGAAAATGTGTTCCCTAACAGAAATGATGAAGTGCCATCTGCCACTGATCTGTGACCCAACCAAGGCCATAAATGCTGCACCATATGAACAACGGCATGGAAGGAAGCCCAGCCTAGGACTCATTCAAGTGTTCGATTCTAAGGTTTATGCACCAGAAGAGAAGAGGAAAGAAGGAAAGAGAATCACAGATGCAAGGAAAGAGTGAAGAATGAACATTCACAGTTCTGCAAGGGATGAAGAATTGGAAATTCTTAAGAATGCAGCATCACTTATTTTGATGAAAGGCAAAATGAAAAACTTCATTTCCCCTCTCCTGATAAAAACTTGTTTCCCCTCTCCTGATAAGCAACAAGTTACAGGCTTCGCAGGAGGACTTTATCACTCACCCAGAATTCAGTTGCAAGTTGGAGTCAGATTTAGATATTGCAGTCTAGATAATCAGAAAGAATTCCCACCCCCATTTTTTAAAAAAAATATATATATTGTCAAGAGGGAATAGATAAAAGAGACTTCTCATGAAATGACATTGGGAGAAAGTCAGCTGCTGCATCCATGGAACAGAGGAAAAGAGGATAATGAAGCACTCCAAAAACATAATACCCTTCACATACCCCTTTTATTCAGGGATGTACTGAAACAGAGGCAGAGTAGTACAAGAATGCCAGCAGATATTTAAATGGACTTTAACACAGAGAAGCCAAAATCAACAGTTATAAATGTTAAGGCATTCTGTGCAAGTTGTTGTTGTTGTTGTTGTTGTTTTAAATCACTAGTCCTCATTTCAGGTTTGATTTTATCTTGGTAGGAACATAGCCTAACAGCTTCCCATGACATATTTCCTTTGCCCCTCCCTCCCTCCCTCCCTCTCTCATTCTATGTCTCTGTCTCTGTCTCTCTCTCTCTCTCTCTNATTCTATGTCTCTGTCTCTGTCTCTCTCTCTCTCTCTCTCACACACACACACACACACATGCACACACACATACAAACACACCTGTAAATGCAATTCTCAACACACAACCATGTGAAGGTTAACAGGAAAACTCTGAGCATAACTGCAGCATCATAAAAATGGTTCTTCTTTTTTATTTTTAATGCTATATATACATGTAATAAATTAATTTCACATCTGCAGGAAGTAGGTTACATTTGGGATAATCCATTTCAATTGCCTGTCCTTAAGGCCTTGGATTCCTTACTGACAAATCTTCTAATCTACTCACAATGCACTATTTGTGTTTAAAAAATGGAAGAGCAGCATCCATTTAACCTATCTTTGCTTAATACTGGCTGCATAAAGGGTGAGACCCTATATGCAATTTCAGATTTAACTCACAATTGCCTCACAGTGGGAAAACAGTTTATCCAAGTAAGTGAATGTCATTGGCATCTCTTTTCAACTGGGGTCTCTGCAATTTGGCAGCATTTTCTACTCAAAAAGGCATTTGGGGGATTTTCAGATGCTGTGATTGAATTCTAGCACATTTCCAATGTTATTGATAAATGATTCAGAAATTCCAACTGACTTTAACTTATCCTTACTGCAAACACTTGGCGTGGTTGACTTTCTCCCTCTAAGTTATTTCTCAATATTAAATAGATCTCTTGAAGATAGTGAGGATACAGTTGTATAGAAAATATCCAGAGACAAGGCTCATCTTTCAGAGAATACTTCTAGTAAAAAAACCTAAAGCCTTTAAACCTAAAAAAAAAACCTCACAAAAACATTTATTTCTGAAGAAATAATTATTGCATTTTCATTACTTTATTCGTTTTGAAAAGTTTTTACAAACTCCTCCAACTGAAAAACAAAAACAAAAAATAAAACAGAATACCAAAAATTGCAACAGAAGACAAAAACAAAATAGACAAAAAATGGGATTAGGGAAGGATTACAAACTTAATATATCACATATCCATCAAAAATAAAATATTTTAAAAGTCTTGATTAAAGAAAATCATTTATAATACACTACTGTTGCACAGAATATAAATATAATTCTTACTAATTTGCTGCACAAAAATGCGAATATTTCATCCTTCATAGAATCATTTGCAAACACAACTTATTAACACATGAAAATCACAGGTGTTACCATTTTAGTCACTCAACTGCATTGATGTTGTAAGATGTTAAGGTTTATATGATAATATGATTGTGTTGAATGTATTAGAGCTGTGATTTTGATTTATTGGATAATTTTTGAATCATTATGTTTTATATGTGTGTGTGTGTGTGTGTGTGTGTGTGTGTGTGTGTGTGGTGGCATTAAAGTCCCTATCAAGCAAATATTTTCTTTCACCTAACAGATAATTATTTTATCATTAAGTCCCTTTACTAAACACTTCTTTCTGGTTATCATTAGGGGCAATATCCCCCTAATAATAATTGTTTTGTATGTAAATTGAATTCATTGGAAATTCTGCCTTTGTTCATCTGCAATAGTTTTTTTATTTTTTGCCATTATCCCTTTTTTATGTTAAATTGCTATCCCCTCTTTTTTTTTTTCTTTTGATCTGCAAAGCTGTAAATAATACACCCAACTTGGGAATTCTAGATATTTTTTTAATGCTGTTTTTGGATATATACCTCGCTGTAGGCATATAATATAACGTTTTGTTTAGTTAATTTGGGTTAATATTTGTTTGCCTCTTTGATCTGGGAGTTTAATCCATTGATGTTTATTGAGAGTAATTTGATTGCTTCTTCCATTGTTTATAGCCTAAGTCTTGGGGTCTTGTTTTAGGTCCTTTCCTGCCTTTGGGTAAATTTATCCCTTTTCTTTGCCTCTGCTCTCTTCTGGTCCATTTCCTGATTCCATGTTGCTGATCTTCTTGTTGGTCCTCCTGACTCTTGCTTTCTGACTCTTCTTTAACTACTGCCCCTCTTCCTGTTTCCCATCATGATCGTAAAGTTCTGTGCCGTTTTCAATACTATCAATGTTTACTCTCTTTCTTGCCCACGTCACTAGCATTCCTTCAGGACAGCCATTGGAACCAGATGTTTTGTTATTTCATGGGTATCGCCAGAGGATTCGTAGTCCCTTCGCTCAACTCTCTTACCCACCTCAGAATTTGTTTCAAGATCGTGATCTCTTTTTCTTTATACATCATCGGCTCGTCCTTTGTGATTCTGTATACATATCTTTTACATTTTTTTCTTGGTGAACCTGATGTGGACCTCTCTAGGCAGCTTGTTTCGTCTGGCATAGTTTGTATGGATTCGGTAGACCTCATCTAATTATTTCACTATTTCCCTGCTGCCCTTTGCAATGCCTCTGCTATTAAGTGGGACATTATGTCTCCCAGGTCTTCATCTTTGGATTCCAATACATTTTGGAACCTCAAATAGAATGCTGCACATTTCATTTTGAGATGGATAATCAAATCTTCTAAGTCTCTGTTCATCTCCATTACTTTCCTATCCACCCCTTCCAATCTTTTATCTGTTTGTTCAGCTTTAGTTTCTGTATTCTTTATTCTTTGTTCATTCTTCTCCAGCGTCTGTTGGATCGTTCCCATCTTCTCCTCTAAATTTTTGAATCTTACCCTTCATTTCTCCCATTTCCATATTCATATCTGTATGATTATTAACCATTGTCTCCTGCATTTTAATCGTTTCCTGAATAGCTGTTAATGGCTTGCATCGTCTGCATGTTGGCCGCATTGCTCATCTTTTCCGTATTCAACATTCCTTCTATTGTTTTTTGGCCCGCTGGAGATACAATTGACATTGATGAACCAGACATCATTTTTTTCCCTTTCAGGTTCACTGTTGTAGTACTGGTCATATTCCTAACTTTATTGTAGATATCTTCCCACTTTACCATTCACTATTTAATTTTTCTTTTGTTATTAGTTCTATCAGTAGTTTCCCTTAGAATATAAATGTCTTTTCCCACTTATATTCTAAATTATTCAGATTTGATTCAATTCTTTATAGAATCTGAAACTTAATTGAATCACCCAAAATTAAAGAAGATAAAGAAGGGAGAGCTAAAGGGATGACAGGAAGGATAATATCAAAAATGAGAGAGAAAAGAGAGAAAGAGTGTTATATAATATCCTAAAATATGCTTGCTGTAAATTGTTCTTATACAACTATTTTATATTTACTATATTATGGTATATCAACTGTATTCTTTATCTTTAACTGTTCAGTTTCCTTTAAAATAATTCTATATTCCACTTCTTATATATATGACCTTACTTATTTCATTAGTTGTTAGTGATCAATCAATCAATAATCATCAAAATAATATTTCACCAGTTTTTCACAGTTTTCATATCATTTAAACTTTTAAATTCTTAATAAATTCAATCAAACCTTAATCAAAACTGTTATTTCATTAATTATATTCTATGAAAAGAAGTCCGGTAATATTCAATCACTTTCCTTTCCTTGTCCATTCATGTTTTGTTTAGTCACAGTCTGTTACATCAGCTTCTCTTCTCTCTGTATAATCTCAAAATTTCACTTCCGTCTTGGGTGTTAGTCCTGTCTCTTACTTTTTTTCCACTGTTCTTCTTCTTTTACAAGTCACAGATCCATCAGGTTAACTCCAAATTCCTATAGATAATCAGTCTAAATCAACTCCAAATTTTTCAGAACAAGTCCAAGACAGCAGTCAATCTTTAATCAGCTAAATCGGCTTTGATCTCTGTCTTAAGAGTTCCTTGCTTTCACCACCGATCGCCATTTCCCTCGGACTTCTGTCCTCTTATTTAAGACAGTTCTGCCATCTCTGTCTCTGCTGTTTGTCTCCTCGACTTTCACTTTCTGCCTCCTTCACTCCAAGTTCAATCCATCAAACTGATGCCAAAAACGCTGTTCATTGCTCTGGTATATTCCTCATTGGGCTAAAGTGCTGCGACTTTGGTCTGCCATTGAGATGGCCAATCACTCACACATCGGAGCAAATGAGGTCTCCCTTGAAGCTGTCAACAGCCGCTGCGTCAAACTTCTCCTCGGGCTTCTAACACCTTCATCTTTCCCCTCCAGGTCTACATGCCCCTCACACTGGGGCCTCCAAAGTGCAGATTGGGATGAGAGAAGCAGAGTTTGCTCTTCTCTCCCCGCCCCGCTAGCAGCACTGCAACCGGAAGTCCCTCATATGGTGTTGTGTTTTGTTTGGTATTTTCCCACGTCTTTATAGTTTGCTTTTAAGTTATAGCGACGTTTTGGCAGAATCTCATCTACCATATCAGCTTGTGTATTGAGTTTGTCTTCATCATTGTGTCAGGCTTTCGCAGCCATTTCACAGCACCAAATTAAAAACAGAACTGGCTGCGAAGCCTGACACACGACAAAGACAAACTCACACACAAGCCTGATGATGGCAGATGAGATTCTACCAAAACGTCGCTATAACTTTAAAAGCACAACCATAAAGATGTGGGAAAATACCTGAGCAAAACTAAACACCACAC
>BHFT01064082.1:0-15520 GCA_004320025.1 Laticauda laticaudata
TAGACGGATGCTGGATGGATAGAGAGGATGAAAAATGGACGCAGTGAGTACAGAACGGAAGCATCGCGTTAACCAATAGATGGCAAGTGCTTCTCTCCATTTTACATCCTCTTTCCATCCATTGGTGCTGTGTTACAGGGGCTTTAAGAACAGGATAACAGTGGTAGAGGGGAAAATGTCCCTCAAGTATTTTGCTTTCTGTAATGTTTATACATCCTTATTTCTGTATTATATATGCTCTTATTTAAAAAAAAATGCAGAAAGATCTTCACACATTTCCTCCCTATTTTTGTTAAAGTGCTATTTCCCTAATAGGTGCATGTTCTTGACAATTTCACAAAACCAAGTACTCTTTTGGACATTCTTTTCATAACGAAGACATTCCTTCCTTTTTTTTGTTAGGATGTTTCTGTGTCCTAAGAAATAGTTTTATCCAACTAATGATTTTGTAATCCTCATCATCCTCATAGTATTTGCTTAGTAAATAGTAAATGCTCATAGTAAATGCTAGCTGTAGAGACAGGGAGCAAGGACGAAAGAAAGCAAAAAATGTGTTTAGAGACTACACAGCTTTGAAACACAATATTATATAAACTATATTTTATAAACATTATGTTTATGTAGTAATAATGATGGCAGATTAGTCATAGGCCATGGCTGCTACTGCCAAGTACTAGTTTAGCGTTAAATGCCACAATATATCCTAATAGATAAAATAAACAGATGTGCCAACAAAATGTAAGAGTTTAAGTCTAGGAATTGGTGCATCGTTACACATGGCAGGAAATGATCGTATGATTAAACCAACAGGATTATGCAAAATAAGTTTCTAATGAAATGTCTGTAATTAATCTTTCTTTGTACTAAAGCTTGCTTCTAATCATTCTTCCTGTGCATAATCTAATTCTACCAAAAGGTAATTCTATTCAAAGCATGTCTTACAACATCCATCCAATTTGTGAAGACACTACTGTTCCTAATCTCATTATGTATATGCTACAAAATCCATATCATTCAGTTCATGTTGGAAGCAAATTGCTTTGTTTCTCTTAGACTGTTTTGTTTAAATTTTTGTCTCTTCCAAATATCAAAGAGGCAACGAATAACTCAAAATAAAACTTCTGATTTTTAAAGTTGGAAGATGGACAGAGCTTGCACTTAGTAAAATGAGAAATTCAGAAAAATGAAAAAAATGACCCATTCCCATATTTTACATAGGAGTTATCAACATGAAATTTTATAAATATTTATAATCCAGAATTACCTGTTTCCATGCCCTCCATATTCTCACTTTCTATAAATTGCCTCTTTATAATTTTCCAGTTTCAGAAGCTCTGAAACATATCAATGTGGCACCTTTGGATGGATGGAGAGAATTCGGATCAAAATATTTTACAACTATAGTATTTCTGGAAATAATTATATCAATTAGAAAGTTATGAAACACAATATCTAATAAAACAATATTTAATTCCTTTCCCAATGCTAAATTGACTTTATAGAGAAGTGCTATATTAAAAATTGGGTGATGTGGAAAAATTGGATGGAAGCAGTGAGGTTGACTTTGGACCAACTGAAGAAAATTGATTTTTTAACATATAATTAATTTATCAGATGTAACCCATTGGCAAAATTTCAGCTACATTTGTTAAAGCCCATGTCACAGTGAACCAACGGATGCAAAGAGGATGTAAAACGGACAAAAAACCTTGCCATCCGTTGCCATCACGTTCACCAAAGCGATGTTACTACTGCCTCCGTCCAAGCATCTGCTATTGAAGTTTCATCCGCCTCCAAAAGTTTTGGGCTGCTAAACATTTTTTTGTTTTTTTTTTTTTTTTTTTTTTTTTTTTTCTTTTTTTTTTTTTGTGCATAGAAAATGTATCCAGTTCGTCCATTTGCATCCGCTATGCAATCTCGCTTACGGCATCCATACGCATCGCTATATCACGCCAGGCATCCGCGCAACGCTGCATTGACCGCTCGGATGCAGGGAGTGACAAGCAGAAGGACACGGAACAATGATTGCAGAACAGATGCAGAAGAACCGGAAAAAAAATGCCAAAGAAAAAACGGATGCCAAGCGAAACAAAGCGATTTAAACGGAAAAAACATGTTCGAGATGGGACTATCTGGATATTAGGATGTCTGCGGATTCCAAGGGATGCCTAGAGGATGCACAAGGGACACCTACACTGCCTATAACAAAATGGGGAGGCAACTCGCCTGCATCTACTTTCAGAACAGGCAGCCCTAAGCTGTGCAGCTCTGCAGCCTTCATCTGACTCTTCTTTCCACAGCAATCAGTCATGTTCCACCGTGGATTGTGACAAACGTCCTTTCGGCAGCCACATCCTTGCAACATGCGAATACATCTACAGGCTCTGTGAACTCTGCTAGCGGGAATGAAAAGGCGGCACCCAAAAAATCTGGTCCACAGATGGTTCACCAGAAGAGAGCAGAGGACCGTGAACTGGACTACACAAGCTGATGGTGGAGCTCAGGAGGCAGACACTCTGGGCGTTACCAGACTTCATGGAGGATGCCTCCGCCATGTTTGATGAACTTGTGCAGACGCTGACCCAGGTTGACCAAGACAAACAGCACAACTTCCGCACCAGGCCTGGAACTGGGCTCAAGGTGGTTCACTGGACTCTGCGCACCGTGGCCTCAGGGACTACTCTACAGGAGCAGGCAGTACATGGAGGCGTGCCTCACAACACATCAGCATTGTGGTCAAGTAGAAGTGTGCAGGCGACATCATCAAGCATACAAGGGAGGAGCTCTCCAGTGCCCCTCACTGAAGAGGATGAGAGAAAGTTCAGAGCAGTGGTACCAGAGGTGGAACTTATTCCCCCACACATTGGGAGCCATCGATGGCAAGCACGTGGCCTGCAAGCGCCACGCCAGTCGGGGTCCACTTATAAACTACAAGGTTTTCTTCAGCATCATCCTCTCGCAGGTGATGCTGATACAAGTCACGGTACATGATGGCTTCAGGCAATGGTCATCTTCAGATGCCGAGGTATACAATGTCAAGTCACCTCAAGGAGGGCTGGACGCAACCACATCAATGGCTTCAGATCAGACTCCCTGCCCAACTGACACGGCAGATGTGCCCTACCTTTTAATCATGGGGATGACACCTTCTCCCTCACAACCTACCCATGAGGCCCTAATTCCTCGCAGATACGTCACCGCGTGAAGAGAAGTCTTCACTACAGGCTGTTCAGGCAGAGACGGGTGGTGGAGATATGTCCTTTGATGCATCCTGTGCACAAGGTCCAGGTACTTTCACCAACATGCAGCATAGCCGAGAGACAATAGGGAGGCATTGTGGGCAAGCTTGTCTGCATCCTGCAGCATCTCATGCGCACCGCTACCGCAGTGTTGCAGAACAGGCTTGTTGATGTCAACAATGCAATGCGGGACATGGAGCCTGGGAATGGAGCAAGGGCAAAACTCCTGATCGACACTGAGGCTGTGGCAAGGCCCCATACTAGAGCTCACGTGAGGCGAAGAGCAGCCGGCAACCTCCTGAGACACTGGTGGCATAACTCCGCAGGCTGGATGCAGTGGAGTTGTGCAAGACATGGATGGTAATGCTTTATGCATGTTCCTTTCAGCCTGTCTCATTACATGGATGAAGATTGGGGGCCATGGTATCGTTTGGTTGGGCTACAATGAACAGGGCGTTTAATAAAGTTGTGTTTAGTTGACATGTGTGGAAGTGATATGGTTAATATCGTTATTGATAAAAAAAGGGCATATGTTGCGGCAACCTGGGAGGGTGGAAGCCATATCAGTGCCCTAGCTTGCACTGGAGGTTTATCTAATACACAGCTATTACCATCATCCAAAGGTATCCTGCCCACTCCACTGGCTATCTTCCCATGCATCAAGCATGCAAGGCTTAAAGAATCATTTCTAAAGGTTTCCAGCAGACCTTTTATTAAAAAAAAGAATGAGCAAGTGTGTGAATCAAAATAAAACTTTACTAACAAGCTATTAAACAAAAATGAGTCCTGGCCATTCCTCTTGGTCGTCAGTCTCAAGGGGTGAAAGGTGTGCAGGTACTGTGGAGGTGGTGGTGCTGGAGGGCTTGTCGCATCAGCATCCTCCAAAAGCAGAGCAGCAGAAGCCCAGCCCAGTAAGAGTGAGCCTCGTGCTGAG
Source organism: Laticauda laticaudata (assembly GCA_004320025.1). Classification (NCBI taxonomy): domain Eukaryota; kingdom Metazoa; phylum Chordata; class Lepidosauria; order Squamata; family Elapidae; genus Laticauda; species Laticauda laticaudata. Next base: position 4,174 of record BHFT01064082.1, read on the forward strand.
AAGCCCAGCAGAACCAGAGTGAGGGCCCAGGGGGCGGGAGTGGTAGCCTGTCCCTCTTGCTAAGGCTGGCAGCAGATGGCTAGGCTGCTGTGGCCTTCAGCAGTTGTGGGTTCTGGCTGGCAGGGAGGGTGGCAAGCATAAGGCTTGGCAGCATAGATTGGGCACAACATGCAGGCAGGGCAGGCAAGGCACAATCCTGTCTGGAGGAGGTCTTTCTCTGAAATTTGACTGCTTCCGAGCTGCTTCCATTATATCCACGGGTTGACGCAATGCGATCCTCCCGAAGGCGCAATAACACCAGAATCCAGGCTCGAGGCATTTCCGCAGGGCCTTCCTGGCTCCATCGCTTCATTCCCGGCTGTGTCACGCTCTGCATCGCATGTATCCGTTCCGCGTCCGCTTTGCCGACGGCCTCCCCAGAAGCCTGCGGAGGTGCTATCCCGCTCCCATCACGCTTCCATTCCGCTGGCTTCTGTCCGCATCCGCTTTGGCATCCGCCCTGCGTCCTCACCGCGTCCGTTTATGCAAATTTTTGCCCTTTGAGAGGCGGGAATGGAACATTTTGCTCGTCCACTGTGTCCTTTTTGCATCCGTTGGGCAGTGTGACATGGGCTTAACATTGTTTGGACCAACTGCATTCTGAGGCTTTCAATCACTTTAGATACTAGAATAAATCTTTTAGAACGAACAAAAAATATTACTGGTTTGCATAGGTATTTATTATAATACATGAAATTGATATGCAGATGCTAAGGAATGAGTGGAATAAAGAATTAAAGGTCCTTATGTTCATGGAGATTCTCAGTAATCCAGGTCATGGTTATCCCAAATTTGCTTTTTTCAAGAGGCAACTGGATTTTCTGGTTTTTCTTTCATAAGAAAACAAACCCATCAGGACTAGATTCAACAGTCCATCTGCATTTAAAAGACAAGGGCCACTCTTTTGAAGACATCAAAGTCCACATTTTGGACAGAGAGGATTGCTGGTTTAAAAAAGGGGTCAAAGAGGCCATCTATGTCAAAATTGAACAGCCTTCTCTCAACAGTAGAGGAGGGATATGACATTATCTTTCTCCAGTCTACAATTCAGTTCTTTCAGCAGTTCCAATAAGGCTCCATACCTATTTGCTCTACTCAGGTGACCCTGATGACACAGATAAACTTCCAGGTGGCCTCAACGACTTTCTAAAAATAAGGCAAATGACCAGCTGTCTGCAAGGAGTATAACTTCTTCCATTCCTCACCATTCAGTCAGAGTTGAAAAAGCTTCTTGGATGAGAAGTGAAATGGCTTCAAAAGAAAAACCAGAAAGTCCATTTGCATCTTGAAAAAAGCACCCTTGGGATACAGGTCCTTTTATTGCCTAGACAATGGGAAAGTATCTCGCACCATATTTTTCTGGCTCCATGCCAATGTCCCTGATGTCTCTGTCACTCTACTGATCAAACCTGGCTTCTACACATATTTGCTTAGTAGATCTGTTCTAGTCCTGGTGAACATTTCTATGTGTGAACAAGTGGATTCTTCTTCCAGGGCCTTTCAGCTTAATTTGGCAAGCTCAGGAACAAGAAGGTGCATCTCCAAATTCTTATATGCATCTGTTTATTCTGCTGACAATAATAATTGAATTACTGTATTGTAATTACTGTAACTCCTCAGGAATATTGATGAGGGCATCTCCTGAAGTGTTTTCCTGGATATTTAGTGTTGATACATGTTTTTAATTTATTACAAAATATTTTAGTACTAATCTTTCCGATAACTGAAACTGTATTGTTCTACCTTGGCAAATCCCTTCAGGATGTCCTTGAAATGAGTGACTCTTATTTCTTCAAAACTATCATCTAAGAGGGAAAAAAAACCTTTGTCGAATATGCAATTCTATACATATTTTATATTCATTGGGAGATGCTTACAGTATAATGATACAGGCAGTTGTAATTAATTCAGTGTTATCAAAACTGTGCAGTGTGCTCAAAGATGATCAATGATTATGACTGTTCATCTTTTCAGTGTTATTGTTCAATGTAAAGTGTAGATAAAGATAAGGTGGGTAGATAGTAAAATATAGACAAAGGGTAACAAAGATTCTCATAAACCAAAGCATTAATAAATATTAATTCTATGTTCATTCATTCAAATTAATATATTTGTTAGTCTAATGAGTGGCAAGTAAGGTGGTGAATTTGCTCATGAGCTGTTCCATAAACTACTTTCAGATGAACCCATCTTGTCTTCACTCTTTCCCTCGATCCCTAAAGGTAGAACCAAGAATATCTCTGATGGCATATTATACAGGTAGTTCTCAACTTATGACCATAGTTGAGTCCAAAATTTATGTTGTTAAATAAGAGAGCTGTTAAGTGAATTTTGGTCCATGTTACTCTCTTTTCTTGCCACAGTTGTTAAGTGAATCACTGCAGTTCTTAAGTTAGTAACATGGAAGCTTGTAATCTGACTTCCCCATTGCCTTTGCTTGTCAGAGGTTTGCAAAAGGGGATCACATGACCCTGGGACAGTGTAGCTTCATAAATACATGCCAGTTGCCAAGCATCTGATTTTTGATCATGTGGCCACAGGGATGATGCAATGGTGCAATGATCATAAGTGTGAAAAGCAGCCATAAATCCCTTTTTTCTAGTACCTTTGTAACTTTGAACAGTCACTAAATGCATGGTTATAAGTTGAGGACCTCTTATATTTATTTTCTGTCCATGTAAGGCATTCCTTTTGCTTCCATGTGAGCTGGTCAGCACATTTCAAAAAACATTTTTTCCTACTCAACCCCCACCGCCGTGCATAATGTCAAGTGTTGTCTTGGTCATTTTGACTTCATATTAAAAGAAAGCTGTTACATTTTCACATCAGTATCCATGATTAACTCACAGAGAAGACTTATGTTCTGAAGTAGAAAGACCTGAGAAGCAAAGTGATTATGTAATATCTGAGTTTTTGATTTTAAGGAGAACTTAGACCAGTTACTGAATGTGCATGTTTCACTTCAAGAAAGTGCATTTTAATACTCAATGTAACAAGTAGGCTTCTGTGACAGGAGAAGCTAATGGGAAAAATGTTCATTAAAAGCTAAATTAGAAGTGATTCAAGCAAGTAAAATGGATGGTTAATGTGGCTGCAAAAAAGCTTAGTGAAGTTCTGAAAAAAAAAGCAACAAAAAGTATCAGAAGTGGAAAAATGGACAGGTCTTCAAGTAAAAGTTCATAAAGATAATCTGGAATTGTAGAAGTGTCAGAAAGGTGGAAGTTCAGAATAAAAAAGTTCCTGAAATATGAGGGGAGCAAACAAAATGCTCTAATATAAAAAATTGAAAATGAACAGGATACCAGCTGCTAAATTTAAATGACAACATACTTAATGAAAAGCCAAAATAACTTAACTGATATTTTCCCTGGGGGAGAAAAGCATGGATTCTGTGAAAAGCAAAATTAAGAGGCAGGATTGAAGCATGAAAATAATAAAAATAATTAAAGAAAATTGGTTTATTTTGACTTTAAGTAAGGAACTGAGAAAACCTGTGATGTTCTTGTCAAACATTGCCCTATGATCTTTGAAAAGTCCTGGAGAACAGGTAAATAATCTGACAACTGATAGAGGACAAATATCTTCAGAATTCAGAAAACTGGAACCTCAATAATACCTGAAAAGATTCCAGAACAGCTTCTTACAAGCTAGACTACAAATCAGTTGTGTTATGTGACTTAAAAAAATGGTAAATGAAGCACAACCAAAGTGTTTCCGATCACAGGGCCAGATCAATTGTGAATAGAGTGTTTACTTCAGGGCACATACCGAAAGAAATATTGGGCTAACTAGAATAGAGGATTTCACATTGGGTCCAATGAAGAAACATGGAAAATTAGGCATATGTAGCTTGGGAAAGAAGGCTGCAAGGGAACATGGTTCCATGCCATCCAAAAGAAAGCTATGCCCAGCTCTATATCACACTGAATTATGGAATAAAGAATAAGGTGGGTTCCCAGTGAATATTAGAATACTGCTGAATGTCAGGAGAAGCTTTGTAATAATCTTTGTAACACCTATTTGATACTAAAGCCAGTTTTCCAGAGAAATGGTAGTGTCAGCCTTCAAGATTTTCTCCCTTTGCTTTGCATCTTTTGGCTGTCATAAGTAATGGGGGGAGGAGGGGGGAGAACCTACCTCATGAAGCCTACCACCTCCAGATATCCTCACCATGAAGAGCCGATCTTCAACCTACAGGCTGTCAGGGCAAGACGGGTGGTGGAGAACGCCTTTGGCATCCTGGCCAACAGGTTCCAGGTACTATCTCACCACCATTGGCAGCATGAGCCCACCGACAGTTGAGGAAATTGTGGCAGCTTGCTGCAATCCTGCAGCAATCTGCATTGGCGCACCCGTACCCAGTTGTGTATGAACAGACTTGTGACTCATCAACAAGGCATGGGGAACATGGATGCCTGGTGAATGGAGGCAAGGAGCAAAAACCTCGATTCGAACACTATGGATGTGCAAGGCCCAACAGAGCTTCACGGAGGGAAGAAGGACAATTGTAATATTATATTTTTAAGTACAACCTCCTGGAACACTGGTGGCAACTCGGCACTGGAGCAGTGGAAGTGGCAAGACAGGATGGTAGATGGGCTCATGGGATGCTTCTTGAGCTGTCTCATAACACTGATGAGATTGTGCCATGTATGTTGAGTGGCCCTACAATGAACAGCATTTAATAAAAGTTGTGTTTATGTGAAATGTGTTGATCAATGAATCAATTGTTATTGATAAAAAAGGTCGCATATGTGTGGGCAGCTGGGAGGTGTGCCATACAGTCCACTGTGCTTGGCACTGGAGTTTATCCATCCCACAACTATCCCTTGCGCATCCACAGCTATTATCATCCCACATGCTATCTTGCCCATCCAACAAGCTATTGTCGATCCACAGCTATCCTTGCCCATCCCACAGCTATTATCCATCCCACAGCTATCCTTGTCCTCCCACAGCTATTCCATCCCACAGCTATCCTTGTCCATCCCACAATGGTCATGCAAAGGCTTAACCATTTTCTTAAAAGTTTTCAGCGCAAGACTTTATTAAGTAAAAGAAATGAACAAGCTGTGTGAAGGGCAAAGATAACCTTTTTATAACAAACTGTAAAAGCAAAATGTCTCAAGCCCCAAGATAAAGTCAACAGAATAACAACTCAGTCTCTGGCACTGTTCTCAGTCACTTTGAGGCATGCCCATTGGGTCTCAGGTGTAAAGGGCCAGGGACTGTGGAGGTGGCAGTGCTGGAGTGCCTGGGTCTGAGGCACCATTGGGGTGCCTGGCTTCGAGAGGACAACAAGGAGATGGTGTGTGGAGGAATCTCTCGAGAGCTGGCTCATGCCCGTGGAGGTTGAGAGGCCTTCCTCCAGGACCTGCGATGTCAGGCAACAGGACCAATGACAGATGTTCTGTTGAGGGGCATGGCTGTGGGGTGGAAGGAAGGAGGAGTGTAGTGGGGCTGTCTGATCGTCTGCACCTGGGCGAGGTGAGTCAATGGTGGGCATCTGTGGCATCGGTGTCATTTGGTGGTCAATCTGTGGCATCGGTGGCATCTGGTGGGCGTCGGTGGCATCGGTTGCATCTGTGGCAGGCGATGAACCTGGGCTGGACTGGGAAGGGCTGCCTCTGTTGAGGGAAGTCCTGGTAGCTGTAGCCTTGGTAGGAAGAGGGGCTGTGAAAGCCTTGGAAGGGCTGTGACATCGCCTGGGGTGGAGGAGCAAGACCTGGGAATGGGTGGCCGCACCGGTGCATCTGGGCTGGAGGTGGTGCAGAAGCCAGTGATCCTCTCCTTCATCACTGTACTGGGGCTCAGGCATATCCTCATGAGGGTCTGGGTCACGTAGGTGAGGAAGGGGTTGGCGGTTTGAGGATGGAATCTCGAAGTGTACGCAGCTGAGAGAGGAGATCTGCTCTGTTCTGATTGTGTCCCTGATCTCCTAGAGAAAATTTGTGGCTCTATCCCTCTGGTCTGGCTCTCTGCCTCTTTCTGTGGAGGTGGAGCTGGCGTGTGGTGTGGTTGGTCCTCTGGTTGTGCGGCTCCCTCTTGCTCCATCTGCATCAGGGGATCCTCCCACGTCCTCCAGCATGGGTGTGCAGGCTGTCGGGGGGGTCTCCTGTCATGGGGCACTCGGCAGACACTGCTGGACACACTGGCTGTTTCTGGCTGAAGAGGAGGTTCTCTCTGTGGGCTGCCTAGGGGGAGGGGTTGACAGAGGGGTACTGCTCTCGGTGGGCGGATCTCACGCCTCCAGGAATCTGCACTGGCCATGACATATGGTCTCCGGTCCGTCAGCTTGACAGAGCCTGCCCGATCTCTTGCAGGTGCAGCTGGCCATACCAGTGTGCGTATGCTCCACAATCCCAGGAGGAGCATCTGAAGAAGTGTAGTCCCGCCCAGGCTCTCCGCCTTCTCTTCTCCAAGCTGCCTGCTTCCACTCGGTGTCTCGATATAGCCTGTGGGCCCTTCTTCCAGCAGGTACTCGTTCTCTCCCTCAGCCATTCGAGTACCTCCTCCTCATGTCCTCTGAATGGGAGTACTGTTTCCTCTCCCCCTTTTCCTTTCTCCTTCGATTGCCTCTTCCTCCCTCTGGGTAGAGCCTTCTGGGCTCTCATCACAGGGGCTTTGAGGGCCTTGGGGCTGGTCCACCGCACCAGGCAGCACGCAGCAGCACCAGCAGGAGAAGCAGCAGGCAGGGAGAAGGCACCAGCAGCCCCAGCAGAGAAGCACCAGCAGAAGGCACGCAGCAAAAAGCACCACCAGGGCAGCAGAGTCAGCGCGAGGGGGGGGATGGTGGTTGTCTTCCTTCTTGTAGGGCTGGCAGGAGTAGGCAGCAGGCCTTCCTCTCTTTCCCATGGTCTCTGATGGTGACCTGCTTGCAGCTGCCTCCTTTTATATCCGTGGAGCTTACGCACATGCATCCTCCACCACATGAGCATGAGAACCTTTGCATCCACTAGGCTCTGCTACGGCATCTGCTAGGCATCCATAATGCATCCGCCGTCATCCACTCGGCAATCCACTATGGACATCCGTTCCGTCTGCTACGCGTTCGCTTTGGCTGTTCTCCCCTGGAAGGCCCTGCAGACATCATCTGGCTTCCATCCGGCTAGGGTTCCATTGAGCACACTTAACATCACTCGCTACGTCTCTCCCCGTCCGTTCCTTTTCCGGTTCTTTTCCATTCTGTTTATGCAAATTTTTTGCCCCTTTTGAGAGAGGATAAACAACAAGATGGAATATTTTCTCGTCGGCTGTGTCCTTTTTTACAACGGTTTTGCATCCGTCGGCTAGTGTGACTCACGCCTTTAGTCTCAAACGGCCTTTTTCAAAGGTAGGCCACCAATTGCGTTTTTAACGCAAGTGTAAGGTTTTCATGAATCCAAAATGTCGCAGCAGCTTTAGAGTATGAGCTTGCTGTAATACTTTGGTGTTGCTCAGCTTTGCTGCACATATAATTTGGCCCCCACCCATGCAATCCATCCTCTTACCATACAGTTATTTGAGCTGAGGGGCAAGGAACCAATCATTCAAGTTTTAGAGGCGTCTGCTTAATTGTGCAGTCAGATCATTTGATAATCAACTCCTTCTTTTTCTGGCTCTGTAACCACTGGAGCTGCAACTGTTTGGTTGGGCCAAATAGGCCATACCTTCTTGCGAGCACTATTAATAATTGAGGTTAATCTAGATAAAGCATCCGCTGAGTTCTTCCCCCCTGGAATGTACTTCAATGAAAAATTAAAAGCATTAAAGTATTGCGCACAGCAAACTTGCTTTGGAGACAGGCTTCTGAGGTTTTGTTTTTAAAGCCTCCAATATATTTATGATCCGTCCCACCTCTAGCATTGGTAGTTTTGCCCCTTCTAAGAAAAAATCTCCAGGTACAGGCCAGCAAACGCAAAAGTTTCTTTTTTCCCAGATGGGCCCATCTTCTTTCGGTTTTCAGTTAGTTTAAGCGGGAAGTTATGCACTGGTTGCAAGCCCCGTCTCATTTTGCTTGTATGTAATCACCACCCAACTGTATGTCACTCGCATCTGCTTGGATTAGCAAAAGTAGTGTCCATGTGCAGGTGCTTGCGTACTGATTGCGAAGGCAAACAGTTGTTTCAACCTTCTCAAAAAGTAGCTTGACATTCCATGGACCACGCAGTGGTTTACTAGGCTTTGTTTCATCTCCGGCTTTAGTCTTGGGAGATTTGTGATAGGTATTGCAATCTACAAAAGCAGGGATAAATGAGCGGTAAAAATGAGCAAATCGCCAAGAAAACTTGAAGTTGCTTCCTGTGTGCAGGAAGGGCCCATTCAAACCAGCAAGAGACCTTCACCAAATCCATTTCTATGCGCATCATGTGATATGCAATAGGCCTAAATAAGTCATTTTTTTCCTGGTGAATTCACACTTGGACAACTTTGGCATAGCTCAGGCAGCTCGAAGTTTTTCAGAACTAGTTTCACATGTTCATCACAAGTCTCTGTGTAATAAGAATATCATCAATATAAACTCAACACCCCCTTTGTATGAGATGCTGCATGAACACCTCATTGATCATTTGCATGAATACTGGGGCAGGGGCCCTCTGTAGGCCAAATGGAAGACACACTGAATTGGGAAACAACCCATTGGCAGTTAAAAGCAGTTTTCCATTCATCCCTTCCTTTAGATTTGAACTTGTAGTATGCTTCCTCAGTCGAGTTAGTAAAAAATTTCGCTTTGGACAGTGGGTCAACATATCCTCATACAAGGGGGAGGGGTAGCATGTTCTCCACAGGCAAATACGATTGAGGTTTCTGTAGTCAAGCCATAAATGAAGGGAGCCATCTTTCTTTTTCACGGAACCATATTGGGGCTGCTCACCTGGGGTCTAGCAGTTGGATGAAACCACGTTCCAAATTCTTATTGATTAAATGACCGCAGGCTCTTTGCTCCTGTGGTGTCATCGAGTAGCAGTTTCGGTTTGGGAGTTTCACCCGCGGGTAAATTTCAATACGGCAATCTGTTGAGTGATGGAGGGGGGGAAGCTCATCTAGTTTGTGTCACTGAATCCTTTAAGTCCCATATTCTCTGGAATTTTCTCCTCCCCCTTCAGGTTTCGGTGCCAGTTGGAGGCGCAGTTCAGTGGGAACTCTTGAGTTTTTGGTTGAGATTGTCCCTCCCTTCTGGGCGGCTGATCAGTACGTATGCACAATGACCCTCTCCTCAATCAACATCAATCAAATGGGGTTCCATTTCTGGAGGCCAGGGCAACCCCAGTATTAGGGGCCACTCCATCCCAGGAGCACAATAAAACATAAAGTCTCTCTATGCTTCCCATCGTCATTTCTATTGGTTCTATTATGAAATGTACAGGCGCCGCCCAGCTACCGATTCATCCAATTTGCAAAAGGCTAAGGGCATTTTTAAAGTCTTTAGCTTAAGCCCTTTTCTCTACTACCTCCGATCTGATTACGCACGCTTGTGGCTCAGAGTCTAACAAGGCAGCATTTTCCCTTTGGCTCCCGACGTGGGTACCCTTAATCTCCCACTGGAATGGTCATGTCCTTGTTTGGACTTACCAGTGAGTCATCTTCCAATTCAGATTCAGCTCTCTTAGAAGAGGTTGAAGTCCCCAGTTCCTCTCCTTTCGTGGGCAATCTCTACAAACTCCCTCTGCTTTAAAGCACTGTTTTGCGAGGATTTGCTGGTTTTTTTCAGGTTTTCTTCTCCTCCTGGTGGCCCCCTTTGCTCTAGCTTGGCACGGCAGTCTTCAGCTGTGATCTTCCTGGGCCCACATCGGAAGCATTGCAGTGTGTCTTGGGTTTTGCTGCATTCCTCCCTTTTGAAGGTTTTAAGGGCTTCCTCGAGGGCTTCGTGGGGACGACTTGGCTCCCCACCAACCTCCTCCCGTGTCTGTTTTGGGTCAGATCTAATTTCACTTCTGCTGCCAGCATGTACCAGCAGCTGCAGCGCTCATTGGATCTCTTCTGTCAACACAGCTTGATATACATCTTCATTCAACTATCTTTAAAAGCTTCTATCAGGGCTCCTAGGACAGCCTCAAAATGACACACCAGCTCTCTAAATTCCTGGTGTAGTTGGCCCCTGATCTCCGCCCTGATTTGTGGTCTTCATCCTAATTCTGGCCTTAAACGTTCAGCAAGTGGGTATTCAAACCTGGCCGCACAGCACAAGTGCATGAGCAGGTCATAATTCATATGAGGGGATTATCATTATGAGTCATCATCATTTGCAGTTGTTCCCTCCAGAGCCCTGGTAACACTTTGGCTGCTTCTGAGAAAAATCCCCTCCATATTCTCCATATGGCTCGCAGACTTGTGCCAGGAAGAATCCTACCTCCTTGGGATTCCCCCTCCCATATTTTAATTTCCAACGAAGGCACCTTTGAAGTTCTTACGTCTTCTGGCAATTTACTGCCTCCCACTCGGCACTGCTGGCCTGTTGTGCTAGCCGCAGGTTGATTTATGGGGGTGGCTGATCTGATTCTTCTGGCTGGGGCTGCCCCCCCTCCTCTCCTTCAATACCTTTGATCAATTTGAGGGTTCTCTGATAGCTTCATTTAGAAGATGGCATGGCTTGAGGTTAGTAGAACGTTTTCTTTCCTTTCTTTGCCATGCTCTCTCCCTTCCATGCCGATGGTAGTGGTCACTCCTGGAGGAGGACTTTTCCTCAGGCTCCTTCCAACTGACTCCCAGGGACCAATCTGGGTTTTACAGTTGGTTTTTCCCCAAATTTTAGTGTCTGGCTAAGAAGTCCAGCTTCCCTGCTTCCTCTAGGCAGGCAGATAATCTTGTTCTCGAGTTGCTCCCAGGTCTCTTGCGTTGCTGGCTGGATTTGACATTGTGTTCAAGACCCCTCAGAAGAAAATTTATAATTCTCTAGGTGGGCTGGTAATCGTGTTGATTCCAGAATAATGTCAGCCTGGTGCTCATTCAAAAATCCAAGAAAAGAAATATAATAGACTCCTTTAATCAGAGAAAAGATATCTTTTGACTGGCAATCCAGTGGTAGCACAATAATTCTGAATCTGAGAAAATGGGCACATAAGTACATATGGGCAAAGTAATGGATGTTCGCAACCCCGCAATAGTTCAATTGGCTCCTCCCAATTAAAAAGTGTGGTATGTATCATGTGGGGTATCTCCAGAGTGTGATGAGTCCTCTGTCTGTTGCATCTTGAACATATTTGATCAGAGTTGCAGCTACGCATAGCATAGATAGAAACCTAAGGCAAGAATCTACCCCTCATCCCAGCTTATACAGTTCCTGGTTTTTAAACACCTCCACTCTCACTTCCCATAACATTTCGCCCCT
>BHFT01064084.1:0-28579 GCA_004320025.1 Laticauda laticaudata
AAAGTTTCTCCTTATTTCCAGGTTGAATCTCTCCTTGTTCAGTTTCCATCCATTGTTCCTTGTCTGGCCTGCAGGTGCTTTAGAAAATAGCTTGACCCCTTCCTCCCTGTGGCAGCCCCTCAAATATTGGAACACTACTATCATCTCCCTTGGTCCTTCTCTTTACTTGTTTTAGTCTCCAGTATCCTGGTTGCTCTCCTCTGCAGTTTTTCAAGAGTCTCAACATCTTTTTTTATAGTGTAGTAACCAAAACCGGATGCAGTACTCTAGGTGTGGTCTTACTAAGGCTTTAGTAAGTGTTTAGAGGGGTATTAATACCTCACTTGATCTTGATTGTATCCCTCTGTTATTGCAATTTAGGATTGCATTGGCTTTTTTGACTGCCTCTGCACACTCCTGGCTCATATTTAGCTGGTTGTCCACTAAGACTCCAAGATCCCTCTCACAGTCACTGCTATTATCACTGCCTGGTTTCACCCAGTCTATATGTGTACTTTTGGTTTTTCTTGCCTAAGTGTAGGAATTTACTTTTCTCTACACTGAATTTCATTTTGTTGGATTGGGGCCCCAGTGATCAATTTTGTCAATATCCATCTGGATCTTGAGCCTATCTTCTTGGGTGTTAGGTATTCGCTTTATCATTTGCAAATTTGACAACTTCCCCTTCTATTCCCTCATCTAAGCTGTTTATTGTTTGGTTTGGTCAATATTGTTTACCAAAGATTGCCAAGATTGCCATTTTCTCAAGATATCAGACAAATAGGACTCATGACTCCTGTATTTAGAGTGTATCTAGAGCTATTTATTAATTATGAATACAAAAAATCCATTTTTTTTCCAAATCAGTTTATATATCTAAACTGTGTTTAAATGTTGTTTGTTTATTGGAACAAACTATACTCTTGTGGTTCTATAAAATCAGAGAACATGGGTTAAATTCCTGTGCCTTAATCTGGATTCAGATTGATTGAGTATAAAGCTTAATTTCTTGTCATTGTGGATAAAATACCAGTTTAAAGAATACATTAAACGTCTGGGTGAAATATTAGAAACAAAGCTGGAGTTTATTTGTATCAGTGCTTGTGCAGAAATACAATGAGAGGGAGACTTCTTGAAGCTCAAATAGAAAATGGCATCCTATTTTATTCAATTTTTAACAGAATAAAATAGAGATAGAATAGAGATGGAAATAGAAATATTTCCTATTGTCAAATCTTCTGGAACACCTACCGACTAATTCACATAACTGCAAAGGAAAAAATGAAACCATTTTTCATTCCTGAATGTAATTAAGTTGATGGAATTTTAGTTATTTTGCAGAGAAATCAATATCATTAGATAATAAAATTGTCTCAAACATTTTACTATTCAAGTTTTTAAAGTGCTTAATATGATTTTGGTGAATAGTTCAAGCATATAGAGACATAGAAAATATGGAAATTATGTATTGTTTCTCTGTAAATAAACACTGGTGATGCACTGAAAATATGGCAGCATTGATGGAGAACTATAGAGGTGTTAAACTGATAGGTGGGGTGCAGACATTTCATTTCAGAGTTTGGAGGTGGGATACATGAAGGGTTGGGCATCTTAGAAATACATAAAGGCAATCCCTGGTAGACACATTTTAAAATATTTTTTAAAAATAGGAGAATTCATTATAAAAATTTCATTTTATGTCTTAAATCGAAACACTGATATAATAATCATATTCTTCCCCCTTCTCTGAATACATCCACACAAATGCACATGTTTGTCTTTAGACAAAGATGAATTTTCACTTCTAGGTCACAGAAGTGACCTAGTATAAACTAGTAATAATAAGAGTCCTTAATGGCATTCCCTTCCTCTTCCTTAAGGCTGAGAAAGCTGCCGGTCCCCTTTTTTAATGATGAAAAGGCGACAGAGTTTGACCACTTTTTCCACCAAGAAAGCAAGATCAGAATCAGGAACAACAGAATTGGCCATCCAAGATCCCAACCAGTCACAAGCACTACTACCACCACTCCAACTCGAAGTTGGAGAAAGCAGCACGTCAATTCGTGAAACAACGGAAGACTCTGAAATTAAAAAAAATGTTCCTGAATGCTGGACGTTGGAACAGTATACGCTGTTTAAAGAAAAATATGATGGACTGGTAATTTCCAACAAAAAGTTAGGCTGCAAGTATTGTGCAAAATATGGCTTCACTAATCTTGTTTCTATTCATACGTCAAAAGAATGGAAACATTTCCAGATTGAGGCAGGTGGGAACAGCAAAGAGACACAAGAAGCTTCTTTGAGAAAAAAAATGAAAAAACATTTTTCATCAAAAGCTCATAACATTTGCAAAGAGAAAGCAAAACGATTTGAGCAGGATGCAGTAACAATAGGACTGGACAAGATGACTAAAAAATATTTAGGTTCTCCTTGTAGAGTATTCAATACAGTTTACAGCCTGGCACACAGTTGTAGACCATTTTCAGACATAGAAGACATGGTAGCATTGCAAATTAAAAATGGAACAGATTTGGGAATAGGATTGCATTCATGTAAAACTGCAGTGAAAATAGTTGATTTCATTGCAAAGGAAATTAAATCAAGATCATTTAGTAAAATTATTGAGAGAAATCTGAAAATATGTTTGATTAGTGACAAAGCCTCAACATATTCTTCCAAAGCAATTGTTATGCTATTCTTAAAAGTTGAGGGTTCAGTTTTCTCACCAATAATTTTTGTTGAGCTAGTTGAATTGGAAAAACAAGATGCAGAGACAATATTTTCTTCATTTATGGAAAGTATAAATAATGTTGGGTTTACTAAGAAGTACATGAAAAAAAAATTAACAGGATTTTGCTCTGATGGTGCCAGTGTTATGCTCGGGAGAAAATCTGGAGTGAGCACACTAGGATAGCAGAAGAGTTTCCAAACATCGTAATATGGCACTGCTTAAACCATCGGCTCCAACTTGTTTTAGATGATGCGATAAAGGAAATACAGCAAATAAATCATTTTAAAACATTTATTGATGAGATATATACGACATTTTATCAATCCAAAAAGAACCAAGGTGAACTTTTCAAACTATCCGAACAACTTGAAATTGAAATTATAAAGATTGGTAGAGTTTTTGGACCAAGATGGGCTGCCTGTAGTTTAAGGTCAACCCTAGCTGTGTGGCATGCTTATCCAGTGCTACATCAGTTTTTCCGTTCAAAGGAAAGGTACTTTGGTATGGCTGCCCGTCTTGAAAATAGATATTTTCTGACTGAATTGGCATTGAGGATTGACATTCTAAATGAAATTTCTCTTTTTTCCAATGCACTGCAAGCAGAAACTGTAGACATAATAAAGGCTGAAAAACTTGTGATACGGTCAATTAAAGCATTTGAAATGCTAAGAAACGGAAAGGGTGAATATGAAAAAAAAGTGGAAGGACCTCAGAAGCCTTCAAAAATGTATAATTTGTAGAAAATCATTGATTTATTGGGCTGCCTTGAGAAAGACTTCTGGAAAGCATTGTAGCAAATATGAAGAAAAGACTAAGGGATTGTGAACATTTAAAAACAGGTAGCCAATTGCAAGTCATGAATAAATTACGACTTCTCCATTTTTTGAAGCCAGATTACTGGCATATTGAAGAAGTAGTAGTTCCATGGCCAGAAGCTGAAGAACAATTGCTTGCCTTTAATGACATTTTTCATTACGAAATTAATATTAAGGATTATTGGGATTTTGTAGAAAATGTTTTAAAAGATCCCCAGAAATATGCAATTCCTGACAGTATTAAAAAAGCTAGAAATATTGTCAGCAGAAGCGGAAAGGGTTTTTTCAAAAATGAACATCATATGTTCAGTGCAGAGAACGCGCCTAACTCTTTCCAATCTATCAAACCTAATGACTATTGGTGTAATTGGCCTACCTCTAGAGGAGCGGAACCCTATTCCTACAGTGAAAAAATGGTTAAGGGCACATCACACAGTCGATGATGCTGGGGTGAGACTGAAGAAAAGAGAAACTAAGGACACCAATCTAACAGCAATTTGGTAGTTCCTTCATGATGATTAATAACTTTTACTGTTCTTATGTGAGTATTTGTGTACCTCTTTTACTGTTTTGTGTACCTCTTTTATTTAAGTATTAAATGCACGAAATAATAAACAACTTTTTGGTATATATCTTTTTTTGGTAATTAGGGCAAAGAAGCGATGTCTGGTCATACCCACCCAGTCACATGACCACCGAGCCACACCTGTCCAGCCAGTCATTAGGGCAGAGAGCCCCTTGCAAAAAAATTTAAAGCCCACCCCCCTTGAGTTATAGTTCCATTATTTTTAAGCGTAGGATAGATATGTACATATTTGCATAATAGTTTAGGACTATGTTACTTAATGTTCTATAAGTTTTGTATTGCATCTCTTTTCTTCTAGACCCATATGTTTGAAGAAGGGTAGACACCTGTGAGCTTTCTTGCATTCATCAACTACAATTTTCACGGCTTCTTTATTTGTTATGCTGCTGGAGTGTGATGACCCGGGGCATGGCACAAAAATAACAAAAGTCACAAAAGTAGATAAATTCCCTTTAATACCACCAACTTGGCCCCCAATGTCCAGTTATCCTCAGCTGGAGATCAAAGTCTTCCAAAAACAGTCTACGAAGGGAGGAAATGCAGTCCGAACCCAAAGTACAGATAACTTAGAAATAAAAACAACACAAACCACACTGAAATAATTAACATGACAGGCTAGGATAATAAATTGCAGATTTCCAAAAGATAATGAAGCACACATAGTTGGGAGGATGCCAAAACCCAGATAAACCTGGACAAAGATAATGCACGCTTTGCTTCCAGCAAGGTGCTATGTGCAAACGCCTTTCTTGTATCCTGTTCTCCCAGCTGCAACAAATGAAAGGGATCAGGGCCCTTTTCTCTCCCGTAAGCCATGTTGCTCTCTTCTCCATTTCTCCCTGCATGCCCTAGGATGAAGAGGGGGTGGCATCTTCCTCTGAATGCTCAACCAAACTGTGCCCTTCCCCTGTTTCTTCCACAGCCACGGGAGCCACACTCCCACTCCCTGTCAGCTGTTCAATCTCAGAATCAGACTCCGACAAGGGCATGACATGGAGTTACTGATTAAGCAATACTTGTAGAGCTAATTAGTGACAAGATTATGATGTTTACAGTTACCTATGGTGTGAAGAAAATATAAAATTTCTCCCAATTCTCTTATAATGCTATAATTCAGGGCTACTGTGTAAACTAATATTGTGACAAAGTAGTTGGAGCAAATTTCCATGCAGCAGAGATTTAAAGTATGTGATTCATTATTGCACATGCTTGATTTTAGCAAAATAGAAGATAATGTTACCAGTACTATTAATTAGAACAGATTGGAATATATGTTCTGATTTCAGTTGTTACAGTGTGAATGGGAAGGTGTTGTGTCTGCTTTGGAAATGCCTAAGCACAACATTTGTGTAGCACCTTCTCCATAAATTTTAGGAGGTGTACAATTATGAAAAAATAAAAAGCATACACAAAGCCAGAGTATTGTCAACCAAGTAACTAATTCTTAAGGTCAGCCTCACTTTCATCTCCAAAATTTTTTAGAAAAGAAGGTCATCCTTGGATGACAACAGAGAAGGGCTTTTCTGATCTTGGCAACTGAAGGTCTAGGGATTATGGATGCTGAAGTCCAGAAAGCCTTACATTTTTCTTAGCTTATATATAAATTGGTTTTGGAAAAGAGGCAATTCTCAGCATAATGCCAGTTTAGCAACTGATGGGCCTCATTTAGCAACCATTCAGTTACAACGATGATGAAAAAAAAAAGCTTTGCAACCAATCCTCGAATTTGTGATCTTTGCAGGTTTGTAAAGCAGAAGAAAGCTAAAATAAAAGTTGTAAGCCCATTTGCGGTATTGCTTAGCAACATCTTTGCTTAGTGGCTAAGCTGCTGGTCCCAATTATGGTTGCTAAACAAGGACTACCTGTACTCCTCTTGGGGCTTGATATTCCTTAGCCTGGCCCATCAGGTATCTTTCTCTGTGAAATAACCTCTAATTTGCCTAAAGTGCTGTATTTTTGACTCCTCCCTTTTACAGTTCCCTTTCTGTGGCTTGAAAGACGGCTTCTTGTGCTCATTCACTTTCTCCTGCTTGGTCTCCACAGGGCTTTTTCAACGCAACCTCAAACACTGGTCCTAACCCACCACAGCACTACCAGCAGCAGCAGCAGCAGCAGCGCCAGAATGCAAGGCCTGGGGAGCGTTCGCCATTTTCAGACATCAACCAGCAGCTGGTGAACATGGGTTTCCCCACTTGGCACCTTGGCAACCAGGTGGTAGAGCCCGTGATGTCCATTTTGCTGCTCTTCCTGCTTATGATGGTGGGCGTGCGTGGCCTGCTCTTGGTGGGCCTCATTTATGTCGTCTCCCACCTAAGCCAGCGATGACACGAACTCCTTCACAGACTACCAGTTGTCTGAGGGACTCAGAGCCAAATATTTTTGCCCAGTGTACGGCTGTGGGTTAGAGAAAAGAGTGTGTATGTCCATATATGTGCGTGTTTGAAACAAATTCTCCTTGCACAAGAATTTTTGTAAACAGTTTCCAAGAGACAGAATTAAGCAACTTTTGGAGTACGAGCTAATGAAGATAATATAGCCTCTTCTTTTCTTTCTCTAGCTTGAAATGAGCCATTTTTCATTTGGGGCCCATGATATTCCGGTAAGAATGATAGCTTTTGTTTTTGCTGAGGGTACCATCTCACAGTTATCAAGGGAACTTTATTTAGGATTTTCTGACAGTGAAAGCTCAACCTCTGATAGAGAAACATTTAAAAGGCAGGGGTTTTTTTTGGAAAAAAAAAAAACCAGGTGGGAAATCATGCCTTCCATATAGGTGGGAGAACAGAAAAGTCCCATACAAAGAGAGAGAGAGAGAGAGAGGCACAGGGTAATATACAAAAGTAGGCCTTGGGACCCAACTTGGCTCGTTCACATTGTTGGAATCCCTTCCTCTCTGACGTATGAACTTTGGTTGTGTGAAATTGGCATTGGGTTGTGGTTAGTCTGTGCTTGTGAAGAAGAGCCATTTTGTGGACTTTGGGATCAGTGAGGCAGTCACATTGAGATCACTGCATTTTTATAATCCGAGCCTCTTGGTGAGGAATATTCAAAGGTGACTCCTCAGTTATTTATCTGGAGGCTGCCTGGTGCCTCAGTCAGGCCATCCTTTTGTCATATTAAATAAAGAATGCAAATGCAGTGTTTCTATGTGTTGGGGTGGGGGTTGTTACCAAGTGGGACTGCAATTTATGTATGTAAAACGATACATTGCTTCAAATAAGCAGAATTAGTGGAACAGAGCAAACATCCATGTTTAACTTGATGAAACAGTGCCCCCAAATGCTTTTTCTGCTAGTATTGGCTGCTTCCTAAAATAGTGCAGAGGAACTGAGTCGAAGCAAAGAAAAAGTTATTTGTAAAACCACCACCAAGAATCTTGGTTCTAATTACTGGTATATACTGTTTTTTCCTCTCTTTATATTTCCCTTCTTAGCAGAGTATAGTTGCATTTCTTTCCTTTTTTTTTTTTTCCATTTTGGCCTATTCNTTGCATTTCTTTCCTTTTTTTTTTTTTCCATTTTGGCCTATTCGCACGAAAAAGAAATAAAAAATATCTACCTGCTTCAGCTCAATTTTTTTTGTTGAAAATTTAGGGTGACTTGCAGGATATTTAAAGCTAAAAATTAAAAATTAATCTATCGCTCTTTACTTAGTTAATAAAACATCATATGGGACAGCAAAAATCTATTTCCGTTTGAAAAAGATTCTAATTTTAAAAATGGGGGAAATTGTTGAAATAATAAATATTTGAGGAGCTGCAAGAGCAAACCAAGGTGTGTGTGTGTGTGTGTGTATGTGTGTAAGTGTGTGTGTGGCTTTTTTTTGGGGGGGGGAATCAAGCTGTAACTTAAGTAGTGAATTTCAGTTCCATAAAGCCTTTTTCCTAATTTCCACTAATTAAAATGTAAGAGTGAAACAATGGGTTTAGCTGCTTGTCACATACGTAATTCATAAGATTGTACTATGAGAAGGAATTCCTCAATATAAGGGGGATTTAATGGAACAGTGAGTTGATCAAAGGATGCCCCCAAGTGAATTTCATATTTCAAATGGCAAATTCAAATAATCTCAATGTGCACAATAAATACAGTATATCTGTCTGCCATTGTAGTTTTCTAGATCTCAAATGCAATCAGTTTATGGAATGCAATAGGGCTATTGTGAGTGAGCTACATAAAAACTTTTTAATAAAAAATATTGCTCGTTTTGGGAGAAGAATACAGGTAATCCACAACTTACGACCACAAATGAGCCCAAAATTAATGTTGCTAAGTGAGACATTTGTTACATGAGCTTTGCCCCATTTTTACGACTTTTCTTGCTACATTTGTTAAGTGAATCACTGTAGTTGTTAAGTTAGTAGCATGGTTGTTAAGTGAATCTGGATTCCTCATGGACTTTGCTTGTCTGAAGGTTGCAAAAGGTAATCACATGACTCCAGGGATACTGCAGTCATCATAACTATGAGTCAGTTGTCAAGCATCCAAATGTAAATCATGTAATCATGGGGATGCTTACAACAGTCATAAGTGTGAAAAATACACAAATCACTTTTTTTCAGTGCTGTTGTAACTTGGAACAGTTACTGAGTAAAATGTTGTAAGTCAAAGACTACCTGTAGTCAATAGGAAATAGACTCCCAAAACACATTTCAAGGGCTCCTGAAAATGTCTTATCCAGAAATGCAAAAGTTTGAAATGGAAACCTTAGATGTCTAATTCAATTACACTATATTTCCCTTCTACCTTAGTCAGGCGTCAACCTGGAGTACTGGAAGTGCTGGTAGCTTAATGGAGTAACATACAGATTGTGTCCAAAATCTGGGACCTGTGAGTCAGAGGTGGTATTCAGCAGGTTCTGACCAGTTCTGGAGAACTGGTAGTGGAAATTTTGAGTAGTTCGGAAAACCAGCTAGTCCTAGTCCTTCTTTTCACTAAACTAGACATACGCAAATCATGTAATGGCTCTTTGGATGTTTTAGCCTTCGGGCCCCTAAAGCTAAAAGTTTCAGTTTAGTTGAAACTATTATGAAAAGTGACCATGATTCTGTGGAACGCTGCAATCTGGAGCATCCTGCAATTGACTCTTCTTGATCTTTCAATCCTTTGAATTAAATGACAATATGGGTATGTTTCTTCCCTCTTTGTACTAAAATGATAATGATGATGATAATAATAATAACAGGAATAATAATAATAATAATAATATAAAAAATAAAATATGTTTGCAATATTGCTCTTGAAATCCAGTTCCAATCCCTGCCTTTGGAACAATCGCTCAAGGGATATATCGGTTAATTTAGAATTTGGTTTTTTTTTTTAATCTCCACTTTACCCATTTCTGTTTTTCCCATTTCCACCACTAGATGTCATTGACTTATTGCTTCATTACTAACACGTGAAATTCGATGTGCAGTGAAATTAGACATGTGGAACAAACGGCCACTGAGAAAGATGCTGAGATTTAATGAGTGACACCTAGGAGAATAAGTCAAGGGAAGATGCTGGTATTCCTGTATTCCCATATTGAGTTAGCCTGAACATGTTCTCAAGAACCTACAGCAGAAATAGCTGCAACCAATGTATTCCATCTTAAACAGAAGGTACCTGCTGTCAGAGGGGCCATTTCCATAGGGGGAAAGTGATGCTACATACATGAAAATTCCATTTCATCATCTGTGGGATATTATCATGTGCATATTGCCATTATGTTTTCAACTGAACACCAGCTATATCTATCTTTAAAAAGAGATCCAATGGCAATGGTGAATAGAGTGAGGTCAAATTTCTTTTAGATAGGGTTCATACCTATAGTATCTTCTAATCTAATGTATCTCTAAAAAAAACCCCAAAAGTAACTATCTGATTTGGTTCTGCAACCCAACAAGACAGACACAGACTTCAGAGGATAACTAGGACTGCAGAAAAAAACAATTACTACCAACTTGCCTTTCATCAAGGACCTGTATACTGCACGAGTCAAAAAGAGGGCTGTGAAAATATTTACAGACCCCTCACATCACAGATATAAACTATTTCAACTCCTACCTTCACAATGATGCTATAGAGTACTACACACTAGAATAACTAGACACAAGGACAGTTTTTTTTCCTGAAAGCCATCACTCTGCTAAACAAATAATTCCCTTAACACTGTTCAACTATTTACAAAGTCTGCACTATTATAACTATTAATATTCTGATCACTCCTTATCACCCATCCCCTCCCACTTGTGACTGTATGACTGTGACTTTGTCACTTGTATCCTTATGACATATTGACTGTTTGCTAATATGATTTGATTGCTTATTTGTACCCTATGACTCATTAAATGTTGTACCTTATGATTCTTGACTGTTGATGAATGTATCTTTTCTTTTATGTACACCGAGAGCATTTGCACCAAGACAAATTCCTTGTGTGTCCAATCACACTTGGCCAATAAAAGATTAATTAATTAAGTCATCCATCCGTTCAAAAAGGATACAGGTAATCCTTGTCTTACAACTGCTCATTTAGTGGCCATTCGAATTTCCAGATCACTGAAAAAAAAAAAAAAGACTTCTGACCATTTTTTAAACTTATGACTGTTGCAGCATCCCCATGGGTCACGTGATCAAAACTGCGATGCTTGGCAACCGACTCATATTTATGACAATTGCCTTTTGCGACCTTCTGACAAGCAAAGTCAATGGGGGAAACCAGATTCACTTAACGACTGTGTTACTAACATAACAACTGCAGTGGTTCACTCAACAACTGTGGCAAGAAAGGTTGTAAAATGGGGCGAAGGTCACTTAACAATCAAATCAATCAAACATTTATTGTCAATGCACAACATGTGTATAATGAAATTAAAAATGTCTCACTTAGCAATATAAATTTTGGGCTCTGTCGTCGTACGTCATGGACGACCTGTCCAAGCTTCTGATCTTTTGAAATTTTTTTTGAACATCTATTTCCATGTACTTGTACTATATATCAATTACTTTGTCACGGTGATGAAGCCTGTCTTTACAAGCTGCAGTCATAGCCTGAAGCTGTGACTATGAAATACTGGCTTTAAATTTATATAATGTTTTCTCTCTCTTTTGATATAGAGAGCAGGAAATTCCTGTGATGGTGTGATCCCTGTACAGTGCCTATGGATGTCTCTGGAGGTCTGCTGGGCTCCTTGCTCCATCAGATTTTTAACACTTTAACATTTATTATAACTCCTTTGTTTTGTGGGAGGGGTGTGTGTGTGTGTGTATGTGTGTGTGCAGGGAGTAAACTGCATATGCTGCAGAATAAATCTCTTAACATTGTTTTTTGTTTCCAAGAATATCTCAGGGGCCCGGAGCTCTTTTAGAAAATATAAAGGAGGAGTGGTTGGAAGCCAATGTTTTTAGAAACATCCTTATCCAGAAGGAGAATGAAGATCCCATGAGATAGCCAAAAAAAAAAAGGAGTGAAAGGACTCTACAGGGTAGTATTCTGAGGCTTTATAACTGATTATATCTCTCATGGCCACCATTTTGTGATGGGAGATTGAGATGCCAACCCTCAATCCTTTTCCCAAGAGAGTCCCCATAATAGTCTCAACAGAGAAACACTGACATGATATATTACATAACCCCACACTATAGTGCTTATCCAGGGCTATTTTCCAGTTTTCTAGCAGGTATCTCTCCCCCCCCCTCTTCTTCCCCCTCTCCCTTTTATTTAAGGGATGTATAGTCTGGAGTGACTATGAAATTGATTGCAGTAGCAATGTTGGAAGTGAAGCTGATGAATCTCCTGCCCAGCCATGATGGGTAAGAGGGGATTTGAGCAGTTTGAGAGGGAAGTATTAGTCATCTTCAGTCTCCAGCTCCATTGTTTCAAAGAGCTTTGGAGAGAATAAATCACAGCCTTACTTGGATCAAGTAGTAAATGGTTCCTTTCAATGTAACATCCTTGTTATATACATGCTTGGATTGCAATTTATGTATTGTATGTATTATTTGTATTCTGCTGCTGTTGTTATTTGTGTATACACTCATATTCTTCCCAGTGCAAATGTTTCTGGATCTCCTTTAATCAAAAGAAGAGATTGGATCAGATATGTCATCGGGGTAAAAACCAAACCAAAACAAACCCAGAGAGGAAACTTCCTCATTATATATACATAAGAAAATGTATAAGTATGAAATGTATACATATAAAAGCGAAATACCACTCACTCATGCATCATCACAAAATCTCCAGAACCATAAAGCCTACAAATTTGAAATTTGGCACATATGTTCCTTTTGGCTTCTAGGTGCTCACTAAGGAAGGATTTTTTCAAAATGACTATCAGAGCATTAGTATTTCATATATTGTTATTAACATGCTCTGATGCTAAGGAGTTCTACTTTCCCTCTTTGCACCTGAAAAGAAATCTGTTCCAAATGCAAAACACCAAGCAGAGGAGAAGAGTTTCAGTTTAAAGGGGCCCGTCCGCACTGGCCGACGGTGCAAAACGTAATCCATAAAGGACACAGCAGACGAGCAAAACTTCGGGGTGCATCCATCCATTGTCATCCGCTCCAAAAGTGCAAAAATTTGCATAAACAGAACGGAAAAGAACGGAAAAGAATGGACGTGGGAAAGTATGTAGCGGGATGTTTAAACGGATGTTCCATCAGAAGCCTAGCGATGAAAGTGGATGACACCTCCGAAGGGGTTCGGGGGATAATTTCAAAGCAGGACACATAGCGGATGAAGCGGATGCATTCACGTAACGCCTAAAGGAAAGAAAGGGGATGGCCCGTGGATGTGTATGGATGCAAACCATTCACTATGCTCCTTTCTATTTCCGTGCTACTAGATGATGTATAGACTCCGTGTACCTTTTGTTTCCTCCCTCTTTTCGTTTTCAGCTGCAGTGGAATGTGAGTTGCGAGGATGCCCAGAGGATGCAGAGAGGATACAGAACAGACGTTTAACGGGATGATAAATGGACATTAGAACTTTGTTGCCGAATATGTCCGCGATGTCATGTATTACAGTGGATGAAGTTCATCCGTTCACAAAGTTTTGTGTTTTGTGCAGCTCAAAACTTCTTGCGCGGATGAAATCGCAGTGGACGGATGCTCGACGGATAGAGCGTATGAAACATATATGCAATGAGTACACAACAGATGCATAGTGTTTTCCAACGGATGGCAAGTCAGATTCAAAGCACTGGTTGGTTAATCTTGATAGTGTTGGAAGGAAACATCATAAGTCACTTTTTTCAGTGCCATTGTAACTTCGAACTGCCACTAAACAAATGGTTATAGGTGGAGGACTCCCTATACTGGAAGATAGTTATCACGTCCTCCCAATCTTTCTCTTTGATAAGCTAAGATATACCTAACTCCCTCAGCTTTCCCTATCATTTAAGGATGGGGGAAATGCAAAAATGATTTATGTAGCATTTACTAAGTGAACAAAGTCCAGACTCCACCCCATGCAAGCTGGGATATAGTCAAGGCATATAGAACTGCTGCTGTTTCTAACCATCTCAAGAATGGCTATAATTGGTTCATGGAACAGGACTATACAAATACATTCCTTGTTATTGCCACTCAGACACAAGTTAAGGAGCCATTCCCGGACTCTGGGTTGACTGGGGGTGAGAGAAGTATAGCTTACCTTCCAAACTTAGTTGTTACAGCACCACATATCATTGCCCATAGCACTGTCCACGATTCCTACAGTATATTCTTTTCATGGAGCACCTCTTTCCTGTTTAGCTGATGATTATGTGGACAGTTGTCTGAATAACAGCCTGTGAATGATCTGTGGTTTTGGAATCCTTTCTAAGAGTGAATGATTTTTTCCCTTTCAACAGCAGGATAATTGTGGGGAGCTTCATCATCAGAGGAGAAACACAGCAAAGGAATTCTTCAGTTAACTTTGGAAAATCCTGCTCTTTTAGCACATATGTTTGATATAAAAACAAATCTAGGATCATTTAAATTTTAAATAGCCACCAAACTCCCTCTGTCTCTGTCATCTTGCCAAAGAGAATTTATAAAATTAGACTAAAGCCAGGTAATTCATTTCATCAAGAATTTTAGTTTGCTTTCTCCCCTCCCCTCCGCCATTTGCCACCCATCTTGTTAAATGGGGTTGTTATGTGTCAGATACAGTATAATCTTTCTCTCTTGCTTTGCAGCAATGGTTGAGTTTTTTCCTTATCCTGCCCACTGGGGAAGGAAATGCTCTTCAGCTTATTCAATCGATTGCGTGTGAAAGTTGACACATACCAGTAATTCATTGTCTGGCCCTGGGTATCTGCAGGATGTGGTGGAACAGTCAAGATAGGATCAAAGCAGGGGTGGGATTCAACATTTTTAACAACCAGTTCTGTTGGCATGGCTTAGGTGGTGGTCATGGCTTGGTGGTCATGTGACTGGGTGGACATGGCTTGGTGATCATGTTATTGGTTGGGTGTGGTCAACTCAATATCACTCTCATCAAGGTACGCATCTCCTTGCCTGGCCTCTCATGACTGTGGGGATGCTGCAACAGTTGTAAGTGTGAAAATGGTCATAAGTCACTTTTTCAGTGCCATTGTAACTTTGAATGATCACTCCACACAAGCAAAGTACCAGCAAAGGAGGGGAAAAAACCTCCAGAGAAGTTCCTGAGACAGGAAGTCTAGTCCTGCCAAGAATGTAATAAGGGTTAATGGAAAGGCAGTTTCTGTAAGTAACACCAGAATGTTTCCTTCCTGCCTTCTTTACAGGATTAGGCCAGTAATTTCTTCACCAAGCCACACCCACCAAGCCACATCACACCCACCAAGCCATGCCCACAGAACCAGTAGTATTTTTTTTTTAATTTCACCACTGCTGAGGGACCTCAGCACCTTGCCCATCTTTCTAACCTAAAGGATGCTTGATTACCACACAGACTTTTTCCAAAAGTCAAACAAATTATAAAGACAGGTACTGGCTATGGAAAACCAGTGTGGTGCAGAAGTTAAAGAAGTCTAAGGATGAAGAGACCAATGCTTCAGTCTACTTACAGCCATGGAAACTCACTGGATAATTTTGTTGAGGCTTATTTTCCTCAACAAGCCAAGGAAGGCAAGAGGAGGTAATTCTGTGGATGGTACCTTAAGTTCCTGAATGAAATGGGATACCTGTTGAATAAACAATCTACAACACAGCATCATGTCAGTCAAAGTTGACACATGAGTTAGTTTGCATGGTAAAGGCTTTTTGAAACTGATTATGGTGAAGACAATTGGAGATTGGCTTGAAAATGATTCTAAAAATTTAAAGAGAATGATTTTTTTTTTAAAAAAAGCCAACATTTGCAAATTCAACCCAATTTTTGGTCCATGTTGCTTTCATTTTGTCAATATAGAAATCCTTCAGCTTTTTTTTTTTAATAACTTCTCAGTTTGACCTTAGCTTCAGTATTCCTTGGAAAGATCCCATTTAAGTGCAAATTAGGCCAAATTCTGCTTGCTATACCAGCTGGTTCAGTGGGTATGGCTGTGTCTTAGTCTTATTCTTGACTTCTTTTTGAGTTTTGTTTCTTCTCAGCCAATTAAAGGAAGACTCTTAAATTAGCAACATAAAGTTTAAACTTTGCAATTAGAAATAATTCGGGGAAAGTGACACCAGATATAGATATAGATATATAGGTATATGGTATTTATCTCTGTTTGGGTATTTTCCCATGTTATTATAGTTGTGCTTTTAAAGTTTTAGTGATTTTTCAGCAGAATCTCATCTGTCATCATCAGGCTTCTGCATGGTGTTCGTCTGTGAGTCACAATACAGAAGCCTGATGATGGCAGATGAGATTCTGCCGAAATGTCGCTACAACTTTAAAAGCACAACTATAATGACATGGGAAAATACCCGAACAAAGCTGAATACCATATATATAAATACCCACAAAAACTTAAGAAAACACGCACACACACACGCACGCACATATTCCCTTTTTGCAGGGAAACCTTGAGAAGATGTCATACATCTCTGCATGTATTCAATAAAAATCACAAATTCAAGCTGATTAAGAGGATGGTGTCTGTGGGCTGATGGTATAAAAAGTCGGCAGAATGGTGGATATCCAGCACAATATTGGCTTTTTTTGAATATGCATTGTACATACAAATGGGTTAGGTTTGGGCTATGATGCTGTGCTTTTTATCCTGCAGATTTTGACTCACCCTTTCCTGTAGATGCCCATGGACAGCAAGATTCCCCAACAAAAGTGATCCAGCAATTTTTGTTTTCTAGGAAAAAAAAGAGACAGCGGGGGTTTCCAAAGGGTTCTTCTCTTGCATTTGCAATGAGCATTGTCCCTAAATAGGGATTTCAGAAAAATCACTATTGTTCCATCTGTTTCCATGGGAGAGCTAGGAGAGTTCATAACAGGCTTTAATATGCTGAAATATTTCAGAATGCTTTGACTTCAGGTTTTCAGCTCCTGCATTTCTCCAGAAAGAAAGGGTGCAAGGTTCAGCTTCAAAACAGCACTCAGCTAAGAGGTGGAACTCACATTCTTACTAGGCCTTTCTACTTAACAGATCTTCTATCACACATTAAGTGGTTACTAAGACGTGGGTGCCCCATCAATGGAGGCTTTTAAGAAGAGACTGGAGAGCCACCTGTCTGAAATGGTACAGGATTTCCTGCTTGATGGGGTGGGAGGTGTTGGGCTAAAAGATCTCCAGGTTCTTTCTAAATGTCAGATGGTGCTCCATTCAACATCCAAGAAAGACACTCTTAGACTCCATTGTTATAGAGAAGAGAAACTTTTACTGGAAATCAAGTGGTAGCATCAAAAGAATTCTAGATCTGAGGATTTATGTGCGAAAAACACATACACAAAGTGATGGCAACGTTCCCGTTGCAGAAAATAACAAGACTCAGACCTTGGAATCAAAAGAAGTTGCTTTTATTTGCACAAAGGTTCAGAGTGATACAGCCAAAACAACATCTGAACAATCTCCTTTGGAGCCACATGTACATATATACTTTTCAGAAGCAGCAAAACACACAAATGTAACTTGTACACCATTCATTGGTTACTTGAAATACAGCCCCTTGTGCTGTGATAAAGTAGCTAAATATCTTCATAGCTGTCTTGCCAGAGCATCTAATTTCTGGCAGTTTGCTTGTGGTTTGTTGCACATCTTCAATTAGATGTCATGTGGGGCATCTTCAGGTGGTGATGCAGACATCTGACCGTTGACCTTGGCCTAGTTTGATAAAGAGCTGCAGTTGCGCAGTAAAGCATAAACAATAACTTTTTCCCCGAGTTATACAGTTCATTCTCTAAAACCTCCAGCACGTTTCCCACCCTACAAAGCCCAATTAATTCACCCTCCCTCCCGGTTACTATGGCAGCCAAAAAGATAGTGAAAGAAAGGAGTCTTGAAGTCTGACACTAACCCTGTTATTCTACTGCAGAAGTCTCCAAACTTGGCAACTTTAGGGTTTGTGGACTTCAACACCCAGAATTCCTCAGCCAGCTATGCTGGGAGTTGAAGTCCATAAATCTTAAAGTTGCCAAGTTTGGGGACCCCTTTGCTATTGTATGTTCTAATTATGGAGGATTTGGCATGGATGAAAGGATAGTGAAAGTGTGGAATTTGCTGCCTTCATGAATCAAGGCAAAAGACCCTGGACACTTTCAGGCTAGATTAAACCATCAACAGCATATGTTTATTTACATAAATCAAAATATATGGTGTGTGCAACACCTAAGACAGCTAATAACATTGAAGGAATTGGGGCTGTTCTGATGAAAACAAAACCACAGAACTGTATAGTCGGATCATTGTACAAAAGTCAACCTTTGTTCCTTCGCATTGTGCCATTAAAACCCAGCAGCACTGTTGGTGAAAAATTAGAGTTGATTTAGGAAACTTTAAGCTTAAAAAGTTTGATCTCTTTAAGTACTATTGATTCTTCAAGCTAGGATTATCCCCCAGTTTTCAAATTAAAGTGTATTTCTTATTTGACTATTTCCCTCTTGATATTAAATAGCATAATTTCTTATTTATATTCATGGCTGTCTGCAAAACAAGTTTCAGAGCAACCTGGGATCTATCTCAGGAAGACCACAGATGGCAGGAGACTAAGAAAAAAAAAACCCCCAAGTCTCCTTGCACACAATTCATCCAGATACAATTAATGGCTGCAGAGGAGGAGAAACTGGAAAATTCATTTTCCATAGCTAATACCTCCATAGCTCTTCCATACTAGGGAGAAGACAGATGTTTAGAGCAATCACCGTTTTATAGCATGAACTAATTTTAATGTGATTGATATAGGACAATTATTTTGTAAGAGGAAATTTCGGGTTGTTCTGCTTTATCAAAAAGGTTTCAGAATCTGCTTCATCAAAATCTAGAATATGCTACCTTTTAATAGATTTATTTGGTGTGAAAAGAGACTAGCTAGTTTAGAGGATAAAAGTGTGATAGGAAGAAGAAAGATACTGCAACAAGAAAATTAAAAGAGTAACGTTTAACAGATAATCCTTTCAAATAATAAAAAAAATCTGGTCCACATGTTGTGGGATTTTACGTGTTTTCTCTACCTTGGACTTGTACGATTTGATGGATGAGTGAGAGGGAAAAATTGTCTCTGTGGAAAAACACTGAAGCCATTGAGGCAAAATGAAAAGTTTATCTATTATTGTGGGAAGCTTTAACGATCCAATGAACCCTGAATCTATTTATGAATAAAAGGTCACTATGGGCTTGCAATTCGAAGTACTCAAGCTATTTTTGGAATCAAAGGTTACAAAAATTTTAAGTGAATGTATTAGCTTGGAACAGCTTTGCTACCTGGTGATTCAATCATGCATTAGATCAGGGGTCTCCAACCTTGGCAAATTTAAGACTTGTGGACTTCAACTCTCAGAATTCCTCAGTCAGCTTTGCAGTCTTAAAGTTGCCAAAGTTGGAGACCCCTGCGTCAGATAACTCCCTTCATCCCTAGGTGTCTGGAGAAGAATGATGAAAATCGTACTCCAACTAGTCTGGAGAACTCCTGGTTACAGAAGCTATTCAGATATCTACGTAATGCAATGAGACTTAACATATTTGGACAATATCCACTTGGAGATGATAATCTGCAAACAAAACAGGAGGCTGTTATCCACAAGACACATTCTGCAATACATTTCCATTGGTTTATAATAGTTGACTTTTTCTACTGACTTGGTTGACTGAGACTGATGGGAATAACAATTGGACGCATCTGGAAGTCACCACGTGATAGTGGATTCTCTGGAGACATCTTGTTACATTATGGATCTTTGAGCTCTTCAGGAAAGTGGAACCTTTAATATCTTCTCTGAGAACTGTCTGACTCCACTCTTATACTTTTTTTTTCTTGCAAATGGCATTTTAAAACATAGATCGTAATGGTGGGTTGCATTAAAGAACATTCTCTGTGCATACCAGTTGTCAGAGTTCCGACTTATATCCTAATTAAATCATGAGCCTCACACCAAGCTTCAAAAAAAAAATCCAGTTATTTATTAGGAGTTTCATGCTGTCAAGGACCAGGTAGAGCCAACTCTGACCTCAGTTAATTCACGCTTTGCCTCTGACCCTGTTCC
Source organism: Laticauda laticaudata (assembly GCA_004320025.1). Taxonomy (NCBI): domain Eukaryota; kingdom Metazoa; phylum Chordata; class Lepidosauria; order Squamata; family Elapidae; genus Laticauda; species Laticauda laticaudata. Next base: position 19,706 of record BHFT01064084.1, read on the forward strand.
CCCCTCCCCCCAATATGTGTCATAAGTCACATTCCCCAATGAAGCTCTTTCATGGGTTGTAAAAATCTCTCCCTTTGGCCAATGTGGATTTCCATGGAGATGACCTTGGCATATTAGTTGGAATGTGCTTTGTTTTGACTGAAATACCAGTTCCTTGATGCAGCAGTGAAGTTCACTCTCCCATCCCCCTTGCCTATGGCAACTCGAGAGCAGTTCAAGGATGCTTTGCAAGTTGACACCAGTGACATAAGTTCTTGCTTATAAGAAATTACTGTGTCAGGTCGAAGGCTCATCACACAACTGCAGAATCATTCAAAAAGTCAGGGATAGCTGCTTTTGAGATTGCTTCTGTTCTAACTGCACAAGACTTTGTGTGGCCTCTTCAGCTGAGAAGGAATATCTTAGGAGCTGTCTGTCCAGCAAAATAGGTACTTTTAGATGTTCTCCAGCAGTGGTGGGATTCAAATTTTTTTACTACCGATTCTGTGGGCGTGGCCTGGTGGGCGTGGCAGGGGAAGGATACAGTAAAAGCTCCAGTCGGGGTGGTATTTGCCGGTTCTCTGAACTACTCAAAATTTCCACTACTGGTTCTCCAGGACTGGTCAGAACCTGCTGAATACCACCTCTGCTCTCCAGGTGTTTCCACCTGGAACCAACTGGCTGGCTGTATACAGAGGAAAACCTAAGGAAATATACATTGACTGGCAAACTGAAATGGATCCAATCTGAGTAGCCCTTGCTCGAATAAGAAGGACTTCTTCTAAGGTCCTTCTAAGAAGGATCTTCCAATGCTAAAATTTGTACTTGATGCCCATCTGCACATGGTTCTTTTCCAAATAAATATCAGGAGGCCATAAATATGCTTGTTCAATTTTGTAGGAGGATGCTAGGCATTTATTATTACATTTTATATTGGGCCATGGTTCTTTTCCATATGGAAATAAATTGAAAAAGAAATTTAAATAGATTCCCTGTATTTCAATCATCTCTGCTAATTGTGCCAAGCTCCACCCCACTTTTAAATTATCCCATTGGATTGCTTTTGAAACAGTGAAAGGCACTGTAATTCTAAATTTAAAGGAAGTAATGAAAATCAAAGTCTCTCTTTAGGATTTCTTGGAATTATAACAACTGGGGCTAATAAAAGGGAAGTTGTGAAATGACATGGAACTGGGAATAATTAACCTTGTTCCATTATATGCTTAACAATAGAAAGCTATTCACAATGTGGAGTACAATTTTTCAATATAGTAAAATAGTTATTTCCCACAGTTTAGTTGTAAAGCAGAATGCATTTAAATATTGATAGCTATTTACAGTGCTGCTTGCCCCTCACATATGGAAAATATTTTTGATATAAACAATGTATATGGTATAAGACTGGCAGTGTGTGGTGGGTCTGTAGCTGGCTCAATCGATGGTAGGGCTTGTGACACTCTTCATTTATGAGTTGTTTATTCAAAAAAATTTTTCATGCTTTCAGAAGACTGGGCCAGTGGAAAGCATGAACAAGAGACGGTCAATCCTGGTTTGTTCTATGAAAACTATCCAGAACCTGGGCTCTGAGTAGATTATGGGGTAGAAATGACCTAGGTTGCCTTGGTGGAGGGAAAAGAGAATGGATGGATCACAACTATGTTATTCTTATATGATCTCTGAACTGTTGTACCTGCTCTTTCTACGAGCAATCCTATGCACATGCGCACTTGGCACAGGCTTCTCAGGAACCTCCTGATCACTGCTGCCAACCCCCACAATCTCTGAAGGCAGCAGTCCACTCCCTAATGGTCCTGGCCCCTCATCTGAGTCCTCAGCTGTCCGCACCAGCTGCCGGCTAACCACAACAATCCCTCATCCAAATCATTGATGAAGATGTTAGTATTGGATCAGTATAATATGTGAAACTGCTCTTAACTCACCCAGAAATAGCAATCAGAACAGGGTAGATAAGCTATTTGTGCTGCTATCATATTAAAAGTCTTCTACTGGCTGCCAATCATTTCATGGGCTAAATTCAAGGTACTGATATTATTCTAATGATAGTTCTTAACTCTAATTCCAGTACCAAGAGGTTAATGATTTCCTGGATTACAAGGTCTTCTGGCTCTGTGTCCCCTAAATATTGACTGAATTCATATTCAGAGAGAGATAATTCATATTATTCCCACCTGTGGCTAACAATAGGAGGTGGTATCTTTTTAAATTAAAAAAAAAAACAAAATAAAAATCATAGAAATGAACCAAGAACCCGAGACCATGGATTAGAGAATGATCCTGCTTCCTGATTCCATCCTATGTATTTGTTGCCAGCAACATGGTAAGGTTGCTGTTTTTCTGAATGTCACTTTTGGACATGGATCTTCTTCCTTCTAGCTGGCAGTTTAGGAAATTGTGGTTGGGGATCTTTTTCTGCTGGGCAACAAAAGACCTCCTACAATGATTCTGTCTTTTCTTCTTTCCATGGATTTAAGGACAACAGAAGAAGGAATGGAGAAGCATGCAAGATTTCCAAATGGAAGACAATGATGCTTGGATCACACATAACATTTCGTGGCCAGAGTAACTCAGCTGCTTCACACAATATGGTACCAGGTCTTTGTGTGCTTTCTCAGGTTCAGTCAAGCCTTATTGGGGTTTGATGAACAACAACTCTTTCTTTATGCTTTTATGCTAGACATTCTGGTGTGTGTTAAATGTCAAAGGTCTATTTTAATGGGGAAGCAAGGATGTGTGTTCATAAACTTTTTAGTTTATGGGAATTTAGAGATGGGAATAAATGAGGCAGCCAACTGAGTGCTAAGCCAATGGACTGAATGCCAGCATTATTCTTAGAGAGCCACATGCTTGAAAGCATATTGGCACATTTTTGAGATTCCCACACTGGCCAAACAGCATGCCTTCTCAGGGCACCATGTCAACAGGAAAGACTTAGAATGGAATTGGCAATGAAGAGAGAGAGCCAGACACCCTACCTCAACAAGGAAGAATCCCAATCTACTTCAAAGAAGGAAGGAGCAGCTGAGGGAGAATAATGCAAAGATTTTTGAGGAGTAATTTCGACAATAAATAGGACTGTTCAATGCAATCCCTACAGCTGATGACAGACCTGATTTTTATCATTATTGTGTTGGCTTCCTTTTTATTGCAATGGCATTCTGTTCTTTCAGTGCTTCTCCCAAGTGTTCAGCAATAAGCCAGAAACTTATGTAGAGGATTCCTCTGTTCTCCAGTGACAGAGGATATTCTAAAGTGTTTGACCTTGTCAAGCATCATTTACTTGGACTAAACAGCTTATGCACTGTGTTCCAATAGTGCTTTTCAAACTCATTGTAACTCTATAGCAGTAGGGCACATTGTGAAAGAGTGACTATTGCCAATATAAACTGCATAAATATTCCCAACCAGGGACCAGACCTGAATCCAAAACAAATGTCCTTGGCTGTTGTCATTTGTTCAAGTGGCCTTTCTTTCCAGAAAATTGATAACCAGGAGCTTTTACTGGATACTCATAAAAGACATCATCTAAAAGATGCGGTGAGGCCTTGATCTCTTCCACATTCTATGCCTGTTGACCAAATCAAGTTGATTCATCTCCATTTTGGGACGTTTTCATGGACGGGACAAGAGGGTACCCTAAAGACTCATTTGCACAAACTATTATTGAACACTTGTTTTTGCTTCTTCTGCCAAATTGCTTTCACAGGGGTCCATAAACATCTATCATAGCAGAAGTATCACAGAAGGTTCCAGGAGTATGGAAGGGACATTGACTTAACCCTCAGTTGCTCTTGTAATCCTGTTTCAAAAGGTCCTATGCATTTTTATACCTTGCCTAGCATTTCCTTAGGGGCATCTGCTTGAAGGGATGTAAAAAAAATAGGATGGCTTTTATAAACATGAAATTGAAACCTTGCCCTTTTAAAAAATGTGGATCACACATGCAACAAAGTGGTGGAGCTTCAAACCCATAGTAGTGGCTGTCATCTTGACTTTTTTTGACCACACCCCTTGTGGACACCTGCTCTTCTCCAGCTGGCATGCAACACTTGGACTCTTTCTCTCTTACTCTTCCATGGTTTATGACCAAGGAGGAGGCTTTATGTCCCAAAGATAGCCAACCGATTATTTTCTAAAGGGATTCATTTTTGCAGTTTAATACACATGATCTGTCTTTTATTCAAACTGTATGGCAAGTGGCTAATTCTGAAAGATGTTAAGAGAGGTAATAGCCATAGCACTTATATACCACTTCACAGTGTTTTACAGCCCTCTCTAAGCAGTTTACAGCTTATTGCCCCCAACAATCTGGGTCCTCATTTTACCGACTTTGGAATGACAGACGGCTGACTCAACTCTGAGTCGATCAAAATCAAACTCCTGGCGCTGGGCAGAGTCAGCCTGAAATACTGCATTCTCACCATTGTGCCACCTTGGCTCTAATATTAGTAATATTAATCATTGCCCTTATGAAATGTTTGCCCAATTTCAGTCATTGGAGTACAAGACAGCCATGTCTCTAACATGATGACAAATATGGTATAAAAGATTAATCCGCAAGATCCTTGTTTGCCTCCCACCTATTTTCCTTGTCAGGTATCAGAAAATAAATATTACAGGAAGTTTACCTTGTCTTTTTTTAAATTGGCCACTGTGAAGCAAAGAAAGAAGAGCTCAAAGATATTTTCGGTCTACGCAAGTGTCTTTGACCCCCCCCCCCACTTCTTTGTGGCAGCTCCTCAAATACTGGAGCATCCTTATCATGTCACCTCCAGTTCTTTTTTCCACTGGATGAGACATACCCAATTCCTGCAACCATTCTTCATTTGTTGTTATATGTTCATCTGTTCTTATATGTTCATATGACTCAGTGACTTTTTCACATTTAAAATAGCATATAGAAGTAGGAACAGGTGAATTTCATTTGGTGGGAGAAAATGCTGCATACACAGTATATGTGCATAATTTTGCATTCCATTCTCTGCAACTAGTTTTGCCTTTAAAATCTCCCCCAACCTCCTCTAGGGGACAGTTTATCATCATTTAGTGGGTGTGATAATAAGTTCTCACTCTAAGAAAATAACCTGATATCAACTCTGGCTGCTATTTAAATAATTGACAGATGGAGACTAGACCTCCCATCCACAAATGAGAACTATGCAGCCCATTACACTGAGTGGGTGAGAGAAAGAGGCACAAAAATTGAACATCAAATTCAATGTGTATGGAGCTTACATTTGTTATATATCCATCACTGGAATTATTTTGTTATTTTATTTTGTACAAACAAAAGTGCTTGATTTTTGAGTACCTGTTAATTGTTTCCAGTCCAGTCTGTCTGGGAGAATTCTTCCAGGGGCAAATTGTCAGGTGTGGAGAAGATTAATAATCTTTTGCCCTCTGCATAACTCTCTGCAAATTGTATGGGATGTTTTAATGCCAGTCTGATATTTTCAACTCAGTCACTGTCAAGTTAGTGTGTAAACTGTCTCCAGGTATCAATGAGTTAAACACTGTTTTTGAACTGCGCTAATTACTCCATCCATGAATGTCACCAGAGGGCAATGAATCTCATATAATAATATATACAATTATTTGTAGAATAGTCTAGAGCAGTGGTTCTCAATCTGTGGTCCCCAGGCCCCTTGGGGCCCACAATGTCATCATAGGGAGTCCGTGAATGCTTGAGGAAATGTTATAATTTAAATCTTGAATTAAGTCTTAATGATCCTGGGCCACAAAAGATACATAAAGGGGGTCTGTAATGAAGAAAAACTTGAGAACCACTGAACTATAGAATCCCTACTCAAATCTGTGGAATGCCTTCTCTAGGGAGGCCCACCTAATACCCTCATTGCATACACTTATAACCAGACTGATTCAATGGGTGATTTGTCTGAATGCCAAACTTCTAGAAATTCCCTACTGTTGTGGATTATCTTGGTCTAGCATGCTTACAGTTTCTCAGCTGAAACCATGTTTGAGTCCATCAATGTGTGATGAGATCAAGAAGCTTTCATCGTGTCTTCTGATTCTGAATCATGGATTTGCTTCTGCCAGCCTTTCCTACAAAGTGATTGTTACAGTCTTTACACTGTATGTTGTAAATGCATTCTGTTTTTTTTTGGGGGGGGGGGGTTCANGGGGGGGGGGGGTTCCTTGGTTTTTTGGCTTATTTATGATTTTTGGAGGGCTTTGATGATGCCTAGTCTGTTGGTTATTTCTGACATGTTTTTGATGTGTGGCAGTGTTATCCTTTTTATAGCTTGTGTTGGTTGTGCTCTAATGGGTTGAAAGGTCAAGCACTTTTTGATAAAATTGCATGGGTATTCATTTTTTTGGAAGGTATTGTAAAGGCAGTCTGTTTCCTTTTAGCAATGTTCTGGATTGAGCAGTGTGTTTGTACTCATTGATAAGGGAAATTTCTCAGAAGTTCTTCCCTGGCTTTCAAACTCTTTTAGTAGTGAAATGCAGGCTAACGTATTCACTTATATATTTAGACCTTTGACATTTATGTACCTTTTATGAATAAAATTGGAGAGATGTTGAACTTTATTCTTGTTTTATAGCATGTGTTTGGCTTTGACTATGTGAAAGGACAACTTTTATGGGGCTCATTCAGGAAAGAAGCTGCATTTGGGAAGACATTTATTCTTGTTAACTCTGGTTTTACTATTTTTAAGACCTTTTAAAATATCTCAAAACCTTTTAGGGAACTTTATTTGAACTCTGTTGCAAATCTGCCTGCTTGTAAATAGAATTTTGAGCTTCCATTGAATTTTTGTACATCCACAACTATTTTAAAATGAAGGTATGAAGCACACATTTCTATTATATGCAAGTGTGGCCTGCAGGAGGAGCTATCTTTCAGCACTTAGAAACCATGGGTGGAATAATGATCAGGGACAAAAAAGGGGAAAAAAAGGGTGGTCACATAATCCATTTCCTAGAAGAAAGGGGGACAGAATGAAAAGATTAGCTTATCTAATAAAATAGACTGTGCATTGCCCAGACTTAATTTAGGAAACTTTGATCCAGTTGGTTCTCCTAAGCTAACAAACTGAGTACCCTACCTGACAGAGTTGAAAACATAGAATCACTCATTCACTCAATAGAAGAACGCTTAGCAACACATTTTGAAACAACTATACAAGCAAGCCTAATGACCACAAGTAATTCTCTTTCGGATTGAAAGCATTCCTTATATTGTAGTTATTGTTTTCCTTTGTGGGAGTTGTATGGTACATATTAGCTTGATAGACGTCTATTGATTCCAAGTAAAAATATTTGTATAGTCTCTAATAGTACTGCATCCAGTAATAGAAATTGCCAACTCAAGGAGAGAATGCTTGTTATAAGATTCATAGTTCCTTTCAAGTCAACGTCAAGTTTATACTCTCAAGTTACCCTTGGGATTCGCTCGCTCGTGCTTAAACGTATGTTATTAAACTATTTGAGACAAAGTCTACTCATGTCTTGTGCACTGTTGAAAAGGTTCTTTAATTGTTATCCCCGATAAATTGCGGAATTCAAACTTTGCAGAAGATTGAGACTCCAACACAGCATGCAAGTTTATCGTGATTTTGTACCAGTTCGTATTAAGTCCGCAAGCATATTTGTTACTCCATGTAGTAAGGTTAGCAATGTGTCGGTTGAGTTTTGCATTTTAAGGTCCAGTTAATGCACGTTTAATCTGTGCAAGTCACCAAGAAAGATAACAAGCGTGTGGAGCGGCAAGGTTCTGACATGTAATCTTAGCTTGTTTGCATGTTCGAGTATAATGCCAGGGGCTCTATGTACATAATAAGACTTAGAACACAATAGTTTAGGACAGTTCCACAGCATATGGTGCTCAGGAACTACGCAAGTTGTCACTGAGTTAAACTATGGCTGGTTCTACGAGTCGGGACTTTTTATACGGAACCATAGCAACACCACTTCCTCTACCTGAATTTCACGATTGATCGGAACACTGACAGCTCTATACTCAGTCGTAATGCAGTCACGGAGAGATGCTGGAGCCATGTCAGTGCACAGACAAATATAATGTTGAATTTATCATATTTATGTGCAAAGGAGCAAATCAGTGATATTTATTTAACAAAGACTTACCTTGCATCATGAGTACGCTATGGCATTTAAGGCACCTATTGTTTTGGAACAGAAGTCACCTGGGGTGGCGATGTGCTAGATTTCTTGCAGTGATGTTGATCTCGAATGTGCTGGTGGCGCTTGATCGCAGTTGTGGTGTGTGTCGCACTTTCCTTTTGATGCAATCAGCACGGTAGTCATGTTATAGATCCTTTTCTCCACTTGATCTCGGACCCAGTTTTGCCATGTCTCTGCGCAGAGTCCACGGTGTAGCAGTATTTTATGCAGTTTCTGAGAATACATTCGGTTTTGAGAAAAGTTCTTTGTGGGTGGATTGCTTTTTGCAATCTAGATTTATTGTATGGACATGATATGCATTTCTGACCTCATTTTTTCATAACTCTACAGACCGAATTAAGGGCCCATGAGAGCTGGTTAGTTCAATGATTCTTCAGCGGAATTTTCTGTTGTAATTTGATTGCTCATAATTGCACTCATGTATGTCGTCTGCTTTTGTGTGTCTTCGAGACAATAAGCCATGGGACGTCTGTTCTCGATTCATCTCTACATGGTGTTCTCTGATGTTAAGACATATTAACTTTTGTCAATTTATTTGAAGGATCAGTAATGTTGTGGGCTGTGGTTTTGGTGGTTATTTCTTGGTTATTATGGGTCTAGTATGTTGTGACTCTGTATATTTTGAGATAGTGTTGTGTTGTCTTGAGGAATTTGATTTTAACGACTGACCAGTGCTACTTATCTGTGCTGTTATTTTTTTTTCAAGAG
>BHFT01064086.1:0-12933 GCA_004320025.1 Laticauda laticaudata
GATGGAACATTTTCTCATCCGCTGTGTCCTTTTTACATACTTTTTGCATCCGTCGGCCGATGTGACAGGGCCTTAAAGTTCAAACAAAAATAATTGCCTAGGCATGGAAAGCACACAAGCCAAAATTAAACAAAAATGGATAAAGATAAACATGAGAAAATCTGAAATTGGTTTATTCTTCCTTGTCATCTTTCTTCCCATCACATATTTCTCTTCCTCACTCTCTTATGTCAAAAATTGATCCTGGTTCTAAAATATATATCCTCAGAACATTATTGGAAAATATAGGCTTTTAAATCTCAAGTTTAAAAGTTCCAGTAGGATTGGCCTTTTCAATAATACTTTCATTAATATATTTTATTTTAAAACACTGTGTTGCTATGTAGTTACTATTTTTTCTGTCCATTTCATTTATAAGACATCTATCACTAGTTTCTTTAGAAGGATTTTTAAAAATCCTGTGATGAATGAAGTAGAGAAAAATAAAACAAACTTCAGTCAGGTTGTGTTACTTTTCCATCACCATCATAATTATGAATTTTTGTTAAATAAAGCAGTCACTAAATGAGGACTGCCTATACTAAATTTCTCAGATAATAAGTGTGCTGTAGAAATTTCTCAGGGCCACCAGTGATGTTAGTTTTATGATTTCACAGGATACTGTGTTCCAAAACTCATGTGCAAATTTGATCAGTTAACTTCAGGCAACTATCTCAATGTTAATAATTTAATAACTATCTTTAATTTAAATAAGTGGTAGGAATCAGACAGAATATGTCTTAAGTAACTTGACCATCACCATTAAAAGAGAAACAGTGGTCCTTTATAATATTAAACAGAATTTACTGCCACATTTTGAAACACAGAAGTTTCCAAAGTATATACAAAGAAAGTAACATGTACAAAGTCCTCAGTTTCAAAGGTTTCTGGAATATTCACTGTTTAAATTTATTTTAATCCCTGAATGAGCATTGCCATGGCATCAGCAAAACTGATTTAAAGGCTTTTTGGCTGCTGAATCCATCCATAGTATTAGATTAAGGAGGGCTTTTAAACTATGTGCACTTTTTCTGGAAAATGGCTGGAAATGTCTGTGCATCTTATAGAATGAATGTTGCCAAAGCTGGCCCCACCCTTTGGTCTCTGCCTCCCAGCAATTTGCCATCTTGCAGAAAACAGCAAACAGCCTGGTCAGCTTCAGCACAGTCTGATTTAGCATTAGCAGCTGATTGGCGGTTTTATCTGCCTCCCGGAATATGACCAACCAGCTGTTCCAGACGGTGGGGATTGCCGCCGCTGCCTATCGCTGTGATCATTTGGCAGCAATTGGTGTTGGTGATTGGTGTTTGGCAGTGATAGGCAGAAGCTGTGATCCCCACTGCCTGGAACGGGCTAAAAATGGGACATGTGAAGGCTGAAAATGGGGCACACAGAGGTATCCATTGGTGGCAATGGCAGCAACTGGCAGCAAAATTTTTTCCTTGGTTTCCTCCCCAAAATCTTGGTGCATCTTATGATCTGGAGCATATTATAGTGCAAAAAATACAGTAGTTTCACCTACTGTAGCAGTTTACATTTCTTTAATAACCTTATTATTGTCCTTTTTCCAAATCTATAGTGTCCTTCTTAAAGGCCCTGTCCCACTGCACTTACGGATACAAAGAGGATGTAAAACGTTAAAAAAAGTTTGCCATCCATTGGAAAACGCTATGCATCTGTTGTGTACTTATTGCATACGTGTTTCATACTCTCTATCTGTCAAGCATCCGTCCACTGCAATTTCATCCGCGCAAGAAGTTTTGAGCTGCACAAAACTTTGTGAATGGATGAACTTTCTGCTGTGTACAATGTAAATCCGTGACATACGAGCAACAAACGTTCTATATCCATTTATCATCGTTAAACGTCTGCTGTATCCTCTCTGCATCCTCTCTGCNCTATGTGTCCACTTCGAAATTCTCCCCTGGAACTCCTTCAGAGGTGTCATCCGCTTCCATCCGCTAGGCTTCCTATGAACATCCGTTTAACATCCCCACTACATACTATCCATGTCCGTTCTTTTCCGTTCTTTTCCATTCTGTTTATGCAAATTTTTGCCACTTTTTGGAGAGGATAACAATGGATGGAGCCACCCCCGAAATTTTGCTCATCCGCTGTGTCCTTTCTGCATACATTTTGCGTCTGTCGGCCAGTGGAACCGGGCCTTAAAATGAATTAAATTTTTACACAATATTCCAAACAAAAATAACATTGTATCAATTCCCAACCTCAAAGAAAAGATAAATTGCAACTTCATAATAGACAGCATTGTTTCAAGATAGCATGTAATTTTAAAGGATTGGTGTTGAAGAGATTCTGAACACACGTTGTATTAAATCCAGTGGTGTGTCTCCTTTTGTTAGTTGCTTGATTAGGGGCATTATCACTTCAAGAACACCAATTTATATGAAGTTATTGAAATCACCAGTTACTAATATAGGTTTTTTCCCCCCAGATGCACTCTTAATTTTCTTTTGTATCTTTGGTCAGTTTTAATTTCTCAGTCAAGGAGCAATAATACAAACATGCTTTTGAGGATTGATATGGATAATCATAGATATTTGTAAGGCTCACATTAAATGCTTCATGGCCTGTTTGACATACAGGTTTATTCTATCCTAAGTATGCCCTTCCCTGTTGCTTCCACAGAGCTTATATCAAAAGAATGATATATCTCTCCAAGTGTTTCATATAGATGGTAAAAAAATGGAGACAGAATGGAGCCCTGGGGAGCAACATACAAAAGCTGTCAAGAAACAACTTTTTTCCTAGAAATACCATCTGGTATGTCTGAGAGATAAAATCAGAATCTCCACAGAGCATAATCTCCTCTGTCCAGATTTCTCTGAGAAAGAAGATGTTTACATTAAAAGTGTCTAAGAGAACAAATCCATTGATCACTCTCTCCTAAGTAGATGGCACAAAATATATCAGAAAAAAATTAACTAACAGACTACATCATTCCAAAATCCTGCACCAATTGCATAATCAGGAAAATAAAAGACTCAGGTTGTTACTACAAGGTAATAGGATACCTAATTATCCTTGAACATAGTCTAAATATACATATGGGTGACATCAGCAATTCCTTTGCAAAGATTTTGTAAAAGAGATGCTATTTCTGTGATGTACTTTGTCATCATCTCTTCTCATCTGTTCTTCTGCAGAGCCAAACTAAAGAGAAATTTTTCTCCCCTTGTGTGAAACTCTACACCAGGACTTGGTAGTAAATTAGATCTCTTCAAATTTTTTCCTCCTTCTTCAACCCTTTGATTTGACTTGTGAGAAGACTCTGAGATGTACTGGAGCAGACCTGGGCATTTTTAGGACAACATCCAACTCTTTGGCTGTCCCTGTCTGATTTACATAAGATCAATCAAAAATTAGAAATCAAATGTCAATAAATATGCACCGTGCATGCAATACATTGCTTTCAATTTGAAGGAGACTGCTATTTTTTTCCACTTGATTCATGGTTGTGAGTATGTCCCTACACTTTCACTATTGGTTCAGCCCTTCACAATTGTTCCAGTTTCTCATATGACTCCTTAGGATAATTAATTGCCCAGCCCTGTACTACAGTAATCATTACTATGGACAAAATTCAACATTTCAAATAAAAGTTAATTGTATACTGCGCTGCAAAAAATTCTCTCTTTCTCTCTCTCTCTCTAACATAACATAACATAACATAACATAACATAACATAACATAACATAACATAACATAACATAACATAACATAATATAACATAACACACAACACAACATAACCAGGCTCTAGAATTTAAACTTTAGAGTTTTTTTTTTCCTACTTATTATTGTTAGCAATCACATGGGCAGTCTCTCAACAGCCTTTGGAGGCAATTGAAATATATTTACACAATGGATTTCTTGGTCCTTACATCTAAATTAATCTCTGCAATCCTAGACAGGCATTAATTGCAGTAGTATTAGCATTACTTTGTAGTTAAACTCCCACTAGAGTAACTTGTAGAAATTTGAAATGCAAAGCTATAACGAGAATGTGATAACGATTTCTCAGAATGATTGTAGTTCTTCACCAAGAAATATGGAAGGATGGAAAAGAAGCACTGGACTCCTGAGTGATTTCTTCTTGGCCAAATTCCATTAAGTTAGTTGTGTTTACATCAGGCTAATAACTCACACATCACTCTGCAATCATTTTAAATCCTGTTGTATGTCCAAACTGATACCCAAGGAGGCTTGCTGATTAAGGATGATGTGCAAGTTTCCTGTCAGCCTTCGCTTCACAGAATCTGAATAAAGGACAAGGTCAGGCTTTCCAGGCTGACTGACTGGATTGACATATGATAATAATGCATTCCCAGCCTTTTCAGGAGGGCAAGTAGATATGATTATCTAAGAAGCTAAAGCCCTCTAAAGAGACATACTTGTACTCTTATAACCCCACAAAATGGTTGGCTGATTGGCAGGGACAGAAAGGGTAGGTGGGGGAAATCTGATGAAAAGCTTCATGACAGTTTAGTACAAGGTTATTTATAGCTGTGTGCATTGTTTCTGAACATAAACAAAAAAAAATAATAACAGAAAACCAACAGATGCATTGAAAGTTATTTGACTTACTTGTGAAAAGTTGCCATTAATGTATTTCTGATTGAATGAATAGGATTACTCTAGACACTAGCAATATTATTGCCTTTATTTTCAGGTTTTCAGGAGTTTGGAAGAGCTCCTAGGTAAGATTCTGCTTGATTGGTGTTTGGATGCCAATTGGAAAGCAATTGGACACCAATCAAGCAGAACACAGCAAACTCCAAGACCAATAAACACAGACCAAGACTCCGAACCAATCAGGATGAAGAAAAAACTATTCTGGACAGCAATCGGCTAGCACCAAATTTAACAACAGAAATAGCTGTAGTAAAAATCTGACTCACAGACGAACACAAGACAGAAACGCTGTATGATGGCAGATGCGATTGTGCGAACTTTTGCTTACATAATAAAAAGGCATATGTGTTCAGCTTCCTTCAGGTATTATCCCATGTCATGTAGTGCTTTTAAAGTTGTAGCAACGTTCAGCAGAATCTCATCTGTCCATCATCCAGGTTACTGTATTGAGTTGGTAGCTGGGTCAAGGCTATCAAGCCCTTAAGTTTTAAATTTGAGGCTAGCTCTAACTGTTGTCCAGGATGGTTTTTTCTACATCCTGATTGATTGGGAGTACTTGGTCTGTGTTTATTGGACTTGGAGCTTTGTTTGATTGGTGTTTCTGGTTTTTCTTCTGTCTGTTTTGTCGGCTTTGATTGGCTTGGCAAACTGTGTTCCTGTATTGGAGGCTTTCAGTGCAGCTTGGCTTCAACATGAAAGGACCGGCCTATTATCTATTAGAGCTAGGTTTCATCTGGGTGCCTGGTGGGGTGGTGTTTGAGCTGGAGGTATCAGAGGGATCTGTTGTGCCCAGGTGTTTTGCCTGGCTTGTGTGGTGGAGCTTTCTACTTGAGAGTTCAGGCTTCCATGAATTGACATGTGGTGGAATCATCTCTTCTATTCATGCCTTTCAGTCTTTTTTCAATCTCTATGGCTTCTCTGATGATTTGCTTGTAAGTTCGACGTGGTTTCACTATCACCTCAAGTCCCGAATAAAGAGAAACTCTGAAAATCAATCCAAAATAAATACCAACCACCTAATACACCTCAATGGAACTAACAGAACCACTCGCTTTAACAACAATATTTCATAATACAAAGGACAAAGATACAAGTAAATTGAAGGAGCCCTGTGGGGATCACCATTTTCACCCGTCATTGGCAAACCTTTCATGGAAGAATTTGAATCCAGAGCCCTGCTTATGCACCTCACAAACCCAAACTTTTGGCTAAGAACATCGATGACACATTTGTGATTTGGCCCCATGGAAAAGAAAACCTAAACAATTTCCTAAACAACCTAAACAGCAACACACCCCAAAATTAAGTTCACCATGGAAACAAAATAAACAGAACAAACCTACCTAATTCGAGATGTACAAATCTATCAAAAGAACAGATGGCACACTAGGAACACCGTATACCAATAGAAAAACACACATTTACAGCCAACCTCCACCCTCAACGCCCATCCACTACATCCAGCACAGATAAACTCCGGGCAGAACAGCTAAATCACCAGAAACAACGCCTGAGCAGAAGAAGACAACATATAAAGACTGAACTATGACCTGACTAAGTACTGACAGCCTAATGGCTTCTACAAAAACAAAAATCACCAGATTGAATCCACAAAAACACACTAAGACAGAATAGAGACCTAGAAGATCACAGACCTAATGGAAAGCTGTCCTGCCCTACATAAGAGGTACTAACAGATAAAATAGTAAGATACTACACAGGATGACAACATAAGACTGCCTCCAAAACGAGACAAAAAAATAGCAGGCCATGCTAAGACCCCAAAGACAAAACTGACGTGGAAAACCAAGGCATATATGAGTTTCCCTGTGCACTCCATGCTGGCCACATACATTGGGCAGACCAATAGAAGAATAAGTACCCGCAACTGGAATAAACAACACAAATGCAGTAAAAAAGCTGGAACACACCTCCTCACTTTTTAACACGGCCGTCTAGTGCAACACATGAAAACCATCAGGTCACAACATTCAACTTCAAATTGGCACAAAACCCTAGCCACTTAGTACGAAAACCCAGCCACAGAATCATCAGAGAAGACCATAAGAGATTGAAAAAAGACCTGAAAAGCAAATGAATAGAAAGGAGATGATTCCACCAGACTGTCAATATTTGGAACTGCCACTCTCATATATTAGAAAGATCTCCACACCACAAACAGACAAACACTGAGCACAGACAAGACTCCCTCTTGATCCTCAACTCAAACACCCCCACAGGCACCCAGGTGAAAACCAGCTTGCGTGATGAAGAGCAGCCGTTCTTTTCACACGAAGGCCAAGCTGCATTTGAAGAGCCTCCAACACAAGAACAGAGTGCTGCCAGCCAATCTAAAGCCACAAAACAGAAACAGAAGAAACGAGAAACACCAATCAATCAAACTCCAAGTCAATAAACACAGACCCAGGTTTAATACCAAATCAGAATAAGACAGCCTCAAATTTGAAACAGAGGAACTGTGAGACACACTTCCATAACAGAAGCCTGATGACTGCCAGATATGAGATTCTCTGAAACGTTGCTTACAACTTTCTAACACACAGACACTACAATGAGCTTACAATTTAACAGAACTACATATGGACGTGGGATAATACCGAAAGGAAGCTAAGACAGCACATACATACAGTATATATAATATATTATATATATATATAGTATATATTATAGTATATAGATATGGTAATATATATATATATGAGTAGTATATATATATATACAACACACATATTATATAATCACCGAGAAGGAAGCTTGAACAGCACTATATATATATATATATAAACATAGTGTGATATTTTAAGGAATTTACCAGCAGAATTTGAATTGGAAGATTAATTACTATATGAATGATATAATTCTAAAGGCATAAATAAATAAGAGTTGAAATCGAATAAAATTTAAAAAGAATATAAAGGTGTCAACTCACAATTTAAGTAACTACAGAGGGAACAATTTGTTTAATTGAGAGAAATATAATTTTGAAATTGAAGAGCGACAGACAAAAATATAAATATCAATGATTTGAAAGGACACTGAAAACCTTAGAAAAAGATATATCATTGAATTTAGATATGAGATAATTAAAAATAAAGTTGAGAAAACCAAGGGAGGGGAAAATTATGGAGAAAATGGAATAGAACACAAAGATGAATATGAAATTGAGTCTGTGTCTGCATGGAGAAGTGATAACTCAGGATCATGCTATTCTCCAAAAAAAGATGTTTTATTTGTATTATGTTTTTGTGAAAACCCAAATAAAATTCATGTTAAAAAATAATAAATATTGCTACAAAGTGCAAATGATAAAAATTTGTTTGTCAGAAAAGATGCTACCAGAGATCTCCTCCAGTGCCTGAATAATGTATTAATTTCTTATTTTCTTTACATAATAATTATTTAGAAAACAAATAATTTAGATTACAGCATAATATTAATTTATAGTAAAGTATCTTTGTACAGTCATAATTATTTATCACTCAAATTTTTGAGTCCAGCTATCTCTCTCACAGAAGGACTCTGAGTGGAGTATTTGTAGAAAAATATTCAAACATAAACACGGCATAAAAATATACGAGATGAATGAAGAATTAATATTAAAAGTTAATTAAGATGGGGTGGAATGGCTTTCAGCACATTAACCAGACCAGTGGCTATGTGCTTTCCTGTCAGCCTCAAGCAAGGCTTCAGAGCTATGGTTATACACCTTTCCAAAAAGCCTGCCTCACCTCTAGCAGGAGAATATTGCAGAGCATGGAGGCAACAGCAGAAAAGGCCTTCTTCTTTGATCCTCCGATTTGAATTATTTAACTCATGGAGTCTGCAACATGCTCTCCTGCTTCAATAATATATTGGTTGAGTGTGTTGCTGGAAACCATGTAGGAATAGGTATGTGCACTCTTTCCCAAAAAGTATAACTTGTCACTGAAATTTATAATTTCCAATTAGTTAGTCAAATTCACCTTGAATTTTGTTTCTGTTAGAGTCTAATTTCAAAACAGACATATAAAGGCCTTTTAGTGACATGTGGAAATGCATATTTTCAGATGTTAAGAAATAGCTTGACCAGGAAATACAATACTGGCTTTGAATTTTTCTGATTTTTTTCTTTTTTTTATCCACTGCAATTCAGAGCAATTGTTTTGAGATTTCTAGCATAAATCTAGGGACATTAACCAATAACTCAAGAAGGATCTTCATGAATAACAGTCTGTGTGTACTCTTCTGAGGAAAAGTCAAGGTTTCAAATTGTCTTTGAATTGTCTTAAAAGGCTTTAATAAACTTAAAGCATAATAGAAATAATTGATTAGTAACCTAATTTAGAAATCATAGGATATCTGTAAATGCTTTCTTTTGAAAAGTAAGAGCATACACAAGCAAATGACCTTCAATGGTTTTTGATGGAAATTGTTCTAGAAAATATGTGCATTGTTTGCTGAGGAAGAAATAAAAGCAGATTCGATACATAATACCATATAATAAATACTATAATAAACTTCATGTTTTTGCTACTACATGTGGAAAGTAGATAAAAATAAAAACTGCATTACTGTTGGGTCTCTGATGCTTTTTGATGTAAGATCTTCCAAGTAAAGCTATATTTTGCAACTAAGTGGTGATGATTCTGTACAATTTATTGTGGCAGCTAACTAAATGGAGGCAGCTGGATTCGTTCAGTCTTCACCATTTTCACTCTGTTGATGGTAAAATGGCACATTTGGCTGTATATATAAACAGTGTTAAGCAGCTATTCTCTTTCAGATTATGCTTTTCCATTATCTTGAGACTGTCTCTGTAAAGGAGGTGGGATAACCTGGCAAATGTTTTTGTTGCTTGATTGCTGACTTGTTCAATGTTGCTGACAGAAGAATCAGTGAAATGAGAAAGAGTACTGGTGATTGAGTCTCCTTGAATGATTCTTCTCTTCATACTAATCTCTCCCAGTTTATCACCATTGACCAGCAACTTGTCTTCCATTGCACCATTGATCTTTGCATAAAGCTACTGATGTTTCTATTAATTCCTGTTATTTCTAGGCACTTGATTATTCAATAATGTGGCAGGGAGCCAAGTGCCTATTTGTAACCAGTCCATGCTACATTCAAGGTCGTCTTCCTTTTCTTGAATTTTTCCAGAATCTCCCTGTTGGTTAGGAGTTGGTCTCTTACTCCTCTATTGTTTGCATAGTTTCCTTTCAACTTGAGTAGAAATAGTGTGTTTTCAACTAGATACTGTTGAACTGCATCATTTACCATATCAATTGACAATTTGAAAGTGGTTGGAACTGGCCTGTAGTTGCCTGGTGATTATTATTAGTTACCTTCAGATAAATAGATAGATAGATAGATAGATAGATAGATAGATAGATAGATAGATAGATAGATAGATAGTTTGTTTCAGGATTCAGGAAGTTACCCCAATTAAATCATAAGTCTCCAGCCAAACTTCCAAAACTTCAAAAGGATTTATTGGGAGCTAAAATGTCCAGCACCGCCTGGGTATAGCTGACTCTGAGACACATAATTCATTGTCACCCTTGATCCTGGTTTTCCCCCAGCCCCTAGGTGTATCATAATTCATATTCTCCAATGAGACAAATCCATCGCCAAGAATCATCAATTATGTTGATGATTCAGTTAGAATCCAGTTAGAATTTTGCATGGCAGAAACTTCAGTCACCTAGTTACTATCTTTGAAAANCCCCCCCCCAGGCTTGGTTGGATTTTCTGCATGGAACCTTGTCACAAGGTGATCAGCTTAGTTGTTCCTACTCTTTACCCAAGATGCCTCTGATAAGGGATAGCCCTTCCACTTGATTAAATATTGTTGTTGTCTCCCATGCCACCTTGAATCAAGGATTCACTGCACTTCGTAATGGGTTTGGCTCTTATGACCATAGAAATATTTTATGAGTTGGCAGACAGACAGACAGACAGACAGACAGACAAGGTAGATCAAGGTGCAAACTTACCTAATATTCTCACCTTTTATTTTCCCACTAATAACCTGTAAGATGGGCAGAACTGAGAAAGCAACTGATTCAAACAACTCACAGAAAGGGAAGTAATTAACATGTTTAGAATTTTTTTAAAAAAATCAGTGAATTATTCAGAAAGCTATCCTTCCTTACTGGAATTTCCCAATTGTTCTGTCCATCATGCAAGTATTTTCAGATCACACTGGATGCTTCCTTAATTCTTGTATCTTGAACATCTGTTTCAAATTTTATTTTTTGAGTGTTAAGAATAACACAGAGGCCTCCCAGCAAAGCTGAGACTCAGTGCGATTGTGTTGAGCTGAAAATAAGGTATTCATGGCCTGAAATATTTTGAAGTTGAAAACTCTCCTGCCTCTAGAAGGGGGAATAATATTAAGAGATAAAGAACATGACTGTGCAGTGGTTAATAAGTTTTATTTTCATCGTCTACAGTTAAAAGTCAGGCAGATATATTAATGTGGGGAGGGAGGGAGATGCTGACTAGCAGATAGCCAGGGAGTGAGATGCTGACTAGCAGTTAGGAGAGAATAAATTTGTGGCAAATAATACACAAATACAGCTAACAAATTTTCATTCAGAACAGACATATAGTGACTGTATTTGTTGAATAGCCTAAGGTTCAGTAAAATCATACAGATACAATCTCAAAACTTTACTCATTTTTCTGACTTGGAGTTAATTTTTAATTCTTTTGGAGGCAATAAGCTATGCATATTATATGTTTGCATAACAAAATGGAGTTTAAAATAAAGACTTGTTTGAATCTCTTTGAAAGGCTCCTTGTAAAACAGAAAGTCTTATGAGAATACCAAAAAAGCCCAACAACAGAGAAATCTTTTGTTAAAGGATGGTAATGTTATAAAAGTCATTTGAATCTGGGATGAACTAGTTTTAGAGGCAAACTTCCATTGTCTTTCATGTCCTTGTTTGTCTTTTACATCTTTCTGACAACCTTAGACAAGAAAATCTTTGGGACTTTCTTTAGCTAATTATGACTGATCTCAAAAAAATTAATGTCAGATCTAGCTAATGAATAAATGAGAGAGTAACAGAATAGTTCAGGACCAGGTAGAGAATTTTGAAAAACATGTCAGGTAAAAAAACTTATTTGAGTTATCTAAGCATTGCTGCATGGGAATTATGTGATATTCCATGTATTCATTGTGAATCTGGTTTGACACAAGGCAGCCTTTATCTTTCACCAAACTCTTCAAATAATTTTAAGGAAAGCAATTATTTGCAGATGAAACAATAAAACTTCACTAGTTATCAAATTTTATAGATTAAAAAATGCTTTGCTCTTTTAGACTGTGATTCGAAAAGGAAGGAAGAGTCTGTTCCCCTGACAATTACCATTATCTGCCATTCTTTTATGGCTATTATTGAAGCAGCCACTGAATTGCTCGTAGAGCTATACTATAGATATACTATAGTGTATACTAAAGTATATACTATAGTATAGCTCAATAAAAGGAGGTGGGAAAGACAAGAATATAATAACTGAAAGTTAAAGGTTTAATTCGTTAAAGGTTAAAAATGCTAATCAGCCCCAAGAGTGCATGCTTTTGTGTAAGCCCCATATGGATCAGCAAACCCAGGGGTTCAAACTCTTTCAAAGGGGTTTATTTTACAATTTTTGAAAGTAAGCTGTTCCACTAGTTCTCATTCTCAGAACATTTTTCTCCTTGTTTAATTTCCATCCATTGCTTCTTGCCTTGCCTTCTGGTGCTTTTGCATAAATATTTATTTTAAAGATTTTTCATGTGAAGATTTCCAAATAAATAAACTTTATACGCATTTTTGAAGAAAGTATATTTTTTACAATTCTTCTTTTATCAAAATGTTCTCTTTTCTCTCTTCCTCTCTCTTCCTATTGTTTGCCAATGACTTTCATTGCTTTATTTGTTACATAGATTGATGATTCTTCCTTCTCTTTTTGCCTTTGCCATGAAAGTTTTTGGGGGCTTTATTATTCATGTGTGAGTGGAATTATATGATGTTGTCAAAATGATGTTGCCATTCATTTAAACAATATTATAAAAATAGTAAATATGAAGAACTGAAAAAGCAGGAGCAGGTTTGGCAAGGCTGTATCAAGCCATATTCACAAATGGACATTTTATTTGATTTATTTACTTATTTTTGCCAATTGCTTACAAAATAATAGGTATAAGTAAAAACATAGTTATGAATACATGGATACATATAAGAAAAATAAA
>BHFT01064087.1:0-25461 GCA_004320025.1 Laticauda laticaudata
TGCAAATTTTCACCACTTTTTGGAGCAGATGACAACGGATGGAGCCACCCCCGAAATTTTGCTCGTCCGCTGTGTGGTTTATGCATACATTTTGCATCCGTCGGCCAGTGGGACCTAGCCTTTAGTTCCTGATACATTCAGGATTTCCCCTGATGCAGCACAAAAACATTACTTAACACTCAAGCGTATTTCTTCCATTCTTCCATTTGTTTCTCGCAGGTACACATATGGAAAACCTGTTCAAAGGTAGTGTGTCTATCACCTTGACAAGGAAACCTTCAGAAGGTTTTGAAACAGTTACAAACATAACTGTGCCTAAGATTGTAAAAGAATACGGAGAGTGGGTAAGTCTTTGTGGTTGTCTTTGCACAAAGGGAGGTTTGGATAAATTACTTCTTTCTTTGGTTTACAGACTGAAGGTTTCATGTTATCTTTAATCCCCAAAGACAAAGACAGTGCATGGAAAGGAAGAGAGCTACATAGAGAGGGCCAGTAGGCAACATGGAGGTTTACTTAGTATGTTTTAAAATCTTTGGGATTAGCGTACATTGAATAAGAAAAAAAGAGGAAAGCTTGCTAATATTGAGGCAAGATATTTGTTAGAAAATCATTGTTTTTCAGAAAAAGTCTTCTTTAGAGGCCATTTTTTTCTTCAAAATATATATTGTTAGATTTGTATGCCTTCTCCATCAGAAGTTAATACACCTACATAGACAAGCACATAAAAATGCAAATGTATACACGAGAGTGAATTATATAAAAAAACAATTAATAGAATAACTTGAAAATTGAAAACTTGTCACTCATTTACACTGTTCCTACTCTATTTACTCTACTCTAGCATGCAAAATACTGAAAAAGAGTAAAATGAAATGAATGAAAGAAATTAAAACTAGAGATAAGAGAAAATGAAATAAAATCTGACAATGAATCCTTTTTGATGGTTTTCAAATTTCTTTTCCATCAAGATTTCTCTTATTTTATCTGCTTCTATTAATCTTAATTCTTTTTTGGTTATATTATTTCCATTTACTGTTTATTCATTCAATTTGTATAGCCATCCATCTCAAACCAGTGACTCTGAAATATATTTTTCATAGCTCTGATTTATTTTGCAAACAATTCTCCTATTTTTCCTCACTTACAGTCTCTTTCACTTAACATTTCTTCTCATATTTCTTATTAGCGAAATTCCACACATTTCTTTCTCTCCTACATTCAAACCTCTTACCTTATATCCTTCTCTAACTCTCATAATTTTTCATTATGAATAATAATAACTTCTTAATTCATCCCTTTTTTATATGTATGCATAGACCTATGCTTAAACCATGCATTTAAAGTCAACATTCAGAAGATACAAACTCCCAGTAATCTTTGTTTTCAACTAAAGTTTGGTCCAACAACTCAGTCATTGTGAAGTGGTTAGTAAGTGAAACAATGACTGTTCTTATAATCTTACTTCAGCTTCCCTTTGTTTTATAGGCCTGCAAAGATTGTAAATATGAAAATTGGTTAAGTTACTTTTTCATCCCAATCATAACTATGAATGGTCACCAAACAAAGCAACTGCTAAATAAGGCCTACCTGTAAATGCTACTTTCATTCATTCTTGAGTTTTCAAATGGCTCAGTCATTTATTGTTTTCTCTTGTTTAATTCCTACCACCCAATAATGTGTTCTAAAATGGAAATTTCCCCCTGAATCATATTCATTCAAAATATTGTTTGATTGGTGCCAAAGCTAATCTGGTTTTTTTTGTTTTCTGCTACTCAGCACTTTAATTTTTCAATGGAGCATAAATGCCTTAATTACCAATCAATGCATTCCTATTTTCATATGCACTCATGAACCTACTTGACACCAGTTCATACTTTCTAACATACATTTTAGCTGTTTCACTTATAATTAAATCTGTATCTTCATTTCTTTGCATGTTTTACCAACTCCAGTCCATAAACACAAGGCACCTTTATTCATACTGATGACATCCTTTTCCTTTTTTAAGTATATAAGCATACAACATGAATACTTTTTTATTTAATTTATTAAATCATGCTGTTTACTATTTCTTTTAACATTCACAATCTTTCATATCTCATTGATATTGCCAAATGGACACACTGATATTGATGTTCACCTTCTGTCATAGCTTTAGTCAACTAGAATGTTCACATCAAGCTTTTTAGTCAGATGGAAATGGTACACATTTGTCTACCAGCCTTAGTTGTATCTATACATCATTTCTTTCTAATGATCAGTTTTACTGTATTTTGACCAGTATGCCACCAACACAACCAGAGCCTAGTTTTACCATAAGGACTCTCACACTATTCTATGAAAATTGACGTCTCTGATCAAGGGACCATTTTGTAAACCTAAACATGATTGTCCATTAGCTAGAAGTAAGATACTCAGGATCCCCTAGGATTTTGAGAGATGTAAAGGGTTAAGGCCCCTGAAGATAGAGTTGAACATAATAAATATGTTTGTCAGAACATTAGAAGGATTAACCTGAACACTAACTCATTCTTTTGCTTTTTGGTGCTATTCACCTTTTTAACTATACTGATACCTATAGTCATACTCTCTCTAAACCTAAACTCTCTATAATGATTGAAGTTTGGCTGGATTATGTTTTGTGGTAGCAAATTCTAGACTTTAAGTATGCTCCATAAACATAACAAAAATTATTGTTTTTTTATTTGACTTGGGGATATCTTACTAGCTTCATTTATAAATAATTTTATATGTTTTGATAATCTTTTCCCTTCTATACTTCCTTTTTTAAGGAAAAAATTTAAAGAATAGAAATCTGGTTTATCTGAAAATTCTTCAAGTGTCTTGACCAAACTAACTGCACTTTTCCTTTCTAACTCTGCAGTGAAGGGTGCTGAACAGACTATAATTGCAAGTTTAGTCATATAAAATATTTAGAGAGAAGCATATCCACTTTTATTTTTATTGCTTTCTTAATAGCTCAAAATACAAAGTACCATTTTGCAGAACTGTAAGATCTTCAACCAAGATATTATATATGTTGCCTAAAATGGCAAATCTGCACTAATTCTCCACTCGCTTGTATAGTTAGAAAGTGTATGAACTGACATGTCATTTTTATCTATTTTCACATTGTTTTATAGTATTGGATTAGGTTAGATTATGCATTTCACTGAAAAATTCTTCTTCAAGGGTGACTATAGGTATTCTTCTATTTACAACAGTTCATTTAGTGGCCAAAGTTAAAATTGCATTGAAAAAAAGGATGTATGACTGCTTTTCACATTTACAATTGTTGCAGCATCCCTGTGGTCATGTGATCAAAATGTAGACTTTTGGCAACTGACACATATTTATGATTGTTGTAGTGCCCCAAGGTCATGTGATCACCTTTTGCAGCCTTCTGACAAAGTCAGTGGGGAAGCCAGCTTCACTTAACAACGGTGTTACTAACTTAACAACTTAACAAAATGTAGGAAAGTTCATAAAATGGGGCAAAATTCAGTTAACTATTTCGCTTAACAACAGAAATTTTGGGCTCAACTAAGTTGTAAGTCGAGGACTACCTGTATTTCTAAAAAGACTTGCTAGTGCAGTATTGCAGGCTAGCTCTACTGACTTCCAGCCATTTGATCCTGATCGGCTCAAGGTTGACTTGGCCTTCCATCCTTCCGAATTGGGTAAAATGAAGACCCAGATTGTTGGGGCAATATCCTGAATCTGTAAACCAATTAGAGAAAGCTGTTAAGCAGCAGTCCCCAACCTTTCCAGCTTTGTGGACCAGTGGGGGGAGAGAGAGGGGATAGTTCCGTATGGCTGATAAGCGGAGCTATGCGTGCATGTGTGCTCACCCACAGTTTGCATAGCCTCGTTCCAAATGGGCCATGGCCTGGAGTTGGGGACTCCTGCTGTGAAGCACTAGGTAGCAGTATATATTGCTATTAGATTGTCTTACTGTTCCATTTGAGCCTACACTTAGCCTTTGGTGTGCTTATATGGTTGGCATAAGTTTGAAAAGGAATGTGTGTGTCAAAGATAGATCAGATACTGAAACATTTTTGTTCCCACTATGCTGCTGGGCAATTCAATGTATACTAATGGTACAACAACAGCATTGTAGTTCAAAGAATATCTAAGCAGTTCTGAGTAACTGATACGACATAAAAAAAATCACAATTCACCTGTCTAATATGAATTAGGGTTACAGCTGTGCTAATCATTATTCCTCTTTTGTTTTTAAAACTGAAGACAGACAAAAATGGTTGTGCCACTTTTATTATTAATGGGATTGACATTAATCTGTTTGGAAAAGGCTACAAGAACCTGATAAAATTATCTGCAATTCTGAAGGAAGAAGGAACAGGTACAAGAAAATGCAATGTTCGGTGTTGTTCTAAAATTCATTTTTGCTTTGTTTCTGAGTTTTTAGCCATCACATGTATATTTGTCCCTGCAAATCCCTCGTGGGATATAACGAAAAGTGAATACCACTATTTATTTATTTTAAAGATTTCTGTGGTTGCCCATCTTAAAACAACTGTGGCTGCAAATGTGATAACCACCACCATATTCCAAGGGTCTGAATTTTCCCTTTTAACAGACATCAGAATAATAGAGTTAGAAGGGACCTAGGAGGTCTTCTAGACCCAAAGCCAATCTTAAAATGTTAATAGTGAAAATGTTGTGGCAATGAATAGTAGTTTAATAAAATAATTGGAGGGGGGGGCAAGAAAATGACATGTAAATATAGTTTTGCTTCCGAAAAGAAATGCTCCTAATACTTACCATTTGGAAGAACTTCTGCAGCTGTTCTTTCTTATTTAACTGTGACATATGTTGGTGGAAATGAAAAATAAAATAGAAGTATTAATAGAAAGATCAGAATTCCAGCTATGCCCTTTATGAAACATTATGAGTAAGGCAAGATAATTGTACAATAAAACTCTCCTTTAGAAGCCCCTCTATTAAGTATCTCTACTTCATCCATATTCAGACTTTAGCACACATGGACACTTAGTTAGTTCTTTACCGCTACTTTTTCATGCTGAGTTTTATCTGTTTCCAGAATGTAATTATCCCATCATGTTTTTCTGAAATATTTCATATCTTCACTCCATATAGGACTGGAGGCTACAAATATGGATAGTGTTCCTATTGCTACCAATGAAGTGAATTTGGCATTTGAAGAACTCAATCCTTTCTATAAGCAAGGTTTCCCTTACTCTGGAAAGGTAACCCAACTAAATCAACTTTTCCAGTTCAATGAGGACTTATTAACATTGCAACTTGGAACTTAAGAGTAAATGCTAAATGCTACAAGTTAGTGGATAAATAAATGAAATCCTTGTCCGTAAAACTAAGAAAATTCTGAACAGCACCACTGAAGTGTTCCTGTTCTGCCTGGTAGCTGTGTGGTGGCTGAAGTGTTCCTTTTCTGTGTGAAAACTGCTGGCTGTAAAAGTACTATCTTATCTCAACTCTGCACTGGCAACAAAGCAGACAGGACTTCTATCTGCATCAGTCAATATGAGGTGACAGGCAGGAATGGAGAACCTTTGTTGATGCCATTTAGAAGATCCCACAGCTCTTCTGCTGTTGGTTCTCTAATTTCATGAAGTGATTGCTCTATGGAGCAGAAAAAAGGGGCAGAAAAGGAGCTGTTCTTTGCTGCTTCTCTGCTGTTTCTTTACTTGCTGTTAATAGGTGTCAAAAGAAGAAGAGGAGAAGGAGGTGGCTTGAGTCTTTCTAGTACAACATCTCCCAGCATCAAAAAAGTCTCTCCTCCTCATGCAGTAGCTGCTGAAATGGGGTGGAACTGCCCCCACTCTGTTGTGAAGCAGCCAATTAACTGGATACTTAGCTTGCTTGAAAACTGCACACAAATAATTCTAATCCATGATTCTCATCCAACTGGGATATGTTATTGAATGAAGTGTCATAAGGTTTCATTCTTTGAGATTTTAGATAATGACTTAAATGAAGAAATGGGGGTAATGCTTATTAAATTGGCCAGTGACATCACATTAGGCAACATAACTAATAATGAGAACACCCCTCAACTTATATTGATAGGTTAGAGCAGGTCTGTCAAACTCCTGGCCCATGGGCCGGATGCATCACATGCTGGCCACGTCACACCCAGTTTAGTGAAGGGGGGAAAAGTCCCAATATGTCATGTTACGATGTGAGTTTGACACCCCTGAGTTAGAGCAATGGGCTGAAAACAAAGATAATGAAATTTAAAAGAGATAAAGGCAAAGTTCTTCACTAAAAAAACAAAAATACAGTATTTGCAAAGGATTGGAAAAAGTGGCTTGATATTAATGAAAAAACTTTTGGAACTTATAGAATATTTGTAGTTCAGGGTTGAAATGAGGTACTCTGAACTTGTTTGTTTCCTTGTAGTTTCGGTTGACTGACATGGTTTCGGGTGACTGGAGCAAGACTGTACAAAGGACAACACCATGACCCGAAGCTCTGGGGCAGGAAGCAAAGCGAGGCGTGGGGGGGGAGAGAAACGATGGCATCACCCTCCCGCCGCCGCTTCCACCCACCCAACCCTGAAAGACTCACCGGGTCTTGCAGACCTTGTCGATGCAGCTGGTGTCAATGAAAGTGATGCCCCTAAGGGATGGCAGGCAATTCTCGTCGGCAGCAGTGTCTGTCTCACTGCTGCTGTTGTTGGAGACAGCGCTGGCGCCTCTCTGGAACTGTGGAAGCTACAGCTTCCCCCTCCAGAGAAGCCGCTGAAACGCTGCCGGTGGAAGAATGTGCAGCACTCCAAATGTGGCAGTGCACGGGTAGAAGGGAAAGCAACAGCAGCGGCACAATGCAAAGTGCTGACATCCACGCTGCTACTGCGACCCGCCTGCTAACCCGGCCTGCACCCAGCACCATACCCGGATCTGCAGCAAAGGGGCTTGGGGATAGGGAGCTCTCCATGCTCTGCCATGACCAGCTGTTAGGAGCAGCTGGTGGCAAGGCGTAGCTGCCCGCGGGATGCTCCTAACGGCAAGTTCCTCCCCCCAGTTTAAATTTGGGGGGAGGGGCTTAATTTCTCCTTATGCCTAGAAAACATGCTGGGTCTTCCTGTTGCGGGGGCCTGTATTGTTGAAGAAACACAGTAGTTGTGTTGTTATTCATTGCAGCCATTTTTGTCCCTAGGTATATACTGCTTCTTTAGCCTATTGGCTTGATTTAATAGTAGAAGGATTTCACTATTGCATGGAAGATTTTGAACTTTATCCTTGCTTGCCCCCTCTGGATCTTAAACAAGGGAAAAATCAGCCTTCCAGGGTAGCTCCCTGGTATCAAAGAGAAGCTGATGTTTATAGCCTGTTCAAGGTGTGTAGACTCTTCTCTTGAACCCAATGAACAAGAAAACTGTTACTCATTTCCATGAGCTATTTGCACAGGCAAATGTTCCAAACTTCAGTGACAAAAAAATGACAAAGTGATCTCATGATGCAAAATCTGGTAAGTCTCAATATTAGAAACAGGTATAAAACTCATAGAGCTTGTGTTGTAAAATAGCAGTACACATTTTAACATTCATCCCCACCTCTTTTCAAGTGACTAGGGCTACTGGAGAAGCTATAAAATGTATTAATACCCATACAGTATGCATTTTTCTACCTTTTCCCTATGTTTCTGGATAAAATCAAATACTTTTGGTTTCCTATTTTTTCATTTATAAGCATCTTCAAGATAGTTTAACAACAAAGATTCAAATTATTGCCTTGTGTGCTTATATTATGATCTAGAAATATTTTAAATATGTGACATTTGTTTTTGTTCTTTTGTTTGTTTCAATTTGGTGTTTTCCTTTGAGTTCTTTAAAGGTAAAGGAGAGAAAGAAAAGAAGATTAACAACAACATGAAATTAATTTCATTAATTTAATTTTATAGTTTAATTACAGCCTAAAACTTATCGTGCTCATTTTTATGCACCCTTATACTCTTGGTTTTATTAAGGAAAAGATGTCCAGTCAAGCTCAGTTCTTGGGGGGTTGTATCCATGCTTTTTTTCTTGATAATGCTATAGAACCTTGGTCCCCATTCTTTGCAGCGTGGTGGCCCGGCTTGGGGGAGAGGGGACCTGGGCCATTTGAGTGGCAGGCCTGTGCACACACACACAGCTTTTGCACAAGTGGTGGACCAGCATGCAGCTCTACTTGCGTGAGTGGCAGGCCAGCGCACCATGAGTGCCTAGTAGCTTTCCGCTTACACAAGTTGAGTTGCGCATGTGCATGCTCCAGCCAGACACTCACACACAGCCCAATTCTAAATAGGCCATGACTTGGTAGTGGGCTGCAGCCTAGGGGTTGGGGACCCTTACTATAGAAGTAGTTCATTGTTGCTTTTTCCTTTTTGACTTCCCCTGGAACAAACCATCTGGAATTTCAAAGGGATCTCCCATTCAAATTCTTCTGAGGCTAGCTGTGTTAATTATACAGGTGAAATTCGAAAAATTAGAATATTGTGCAAAAGTTCATTTGTTTCAGTAATGCAACTTAAAAGGTGAAACTAATGTATGAGATAGACTCATTACATGCAAAGCAAGATAGTTCATGCCATGATGTGTCATAATTGTGATGATGATGGCTTACAGCTCATGAAAACCCCAAATCTACAATTCTCAGAAAATTAGAATATTAACATGCAATCAATAAAAAAGGATTGTACATAGAACAATATCAGACCTCTGAAAAGTATAAGCATGCATATGTACTCAGTACTTGGTTTGGACCCCTTTTGCAGCAATTACTGCCTCAATGCGGCATGACATAGAAGCTATCAGCCTATGGCACTGCTGAGGTGTTATGGAAGACCAGGAATGCTTCAGTCACGGCCTTCAGCTTTCTGCATTGTTCGGTCTCATGCCTCTCATCTTTCTCTTGGCAATGCCCCATAGATTTCTCTATGGGGTTCAGGTCACATGAGTTTTGCTGGCCACAGTTAATCCCACAGTCATTGAACCAGGTTTTGGTGCTTTTGCAGTGTGGGCAGCTGCCAAGTCCTGCTGGAAAATGAAGTCAGCATCCCCATAAAGCTCGTCTGTGGAAGGAAGCATGAAGTGCTCCAAAATCCCCTGGTAGATGGCTGCGTTGACCTTGGACTTAATTGAAGCACAGTGGACCACACCAGCAGATGACATGGCTCCCAAATCCACACAGACTGTGGAAACTTCACACTGGACTTCAAGCATCTTGCAGTGTGGTGTCTCTCCATCTTTCCTCCGGACTGTAGGTCCTTGGTTTCCAAATGAGATGCAAAACTTGCTCTCATCAGAAAAAGAGGCTTGTGGACCACTGAGCAACAGACCAATTCTGTTTTTCTTTAGCCCAGATAAGATGCTTCTGAAGTTGTTTGTTGTTCAGAGAGCGGCTTGACAAGAGGAATATGACATTTGAAGCCCATGTCCAGGATCTGTCTGTGTGTGGTGACTTTTTGATGCACTGACTCCAGCCTCAGTCCACTCCTTGTGAATCCCCAACACTTTTGATGCCTTTTCCTGACAATCCTCTCCAGGCTGCTGTCATCCCTGCTGCTTGTACACCTTCTTCACACTTTTCCCTTCCACATACCTTTCTATTAATGAGCTTTGATACAGCACTTTGGGAACATCCAACTTCTTTTGCAATTACCTTTTTTGAGGCTTTTCCCTCCTTATGGAGGGTGTCAGTGATGGTTTTCTGCACAATTGTCAAGTCAGCAGTCTTTTCCCAGGATTGTGATTTTTACTGAACCAGACTAAAAGAACCATTTAAAGGCTCAGGAAACCCTTTGCAGGTGTTATGGCTTCATTAGCTGATTAGAGTGGGACACTTTGAGCCTAGAATATTGAACCTTTTCACAAATATTCTGATTTTCTGAGATTGTGGATTTGGGGTTTTCATGAGCTGTAAGCCATTAATCATCTCAATATGAACAAATCTTTGCACTGTAATGAGTCTATTTCATATATTAGTTTCACCTTTTAAGTTGCATTACTGAAATAAATGAACTTTTGCATTATATTCTAATTTTTTGAGTTTCATCTGTACACACAGGTGTATTACTTACAACTGCTCATTTAGTGATTGTTCCAAGTTACAGTGGCATTGGTAAAAGTGACTTTTTCACACTTAACAACTGTTGCAGCATCCCCATGGTTGTGTGATCAAAATTCAGATGTTTCGCAATTGACTCATATTTATGATGGTTGCAGTGCCTCAAGGTCATGTGATGACCTCAAGGTCATGTGATTCTGACATGCAGTTAATGGGGAAACCAGGTTCATCTAAAACTGGGTTACAAACTTACCAACTGCACTGATTCACGTAACAACTTTGGCAAGAAAGGTTGTAAAATGGGGTAAAATTCACTTAACAACTATCTCACTTAGTAACACAAATTTTGGACTCAATTGTGGTTGTACATCAAGTACTACCTGTAATATATCAATAACCTATCTGTTTTCAAGACTGATACAACCTAGACATAATGATCTGCATAATTCTCTATCTCATTTGCAATATCTTTGTAAAAATTGAGCTTGGGCATGTCATGAGGATGGCTAATGGGAGGATTCCAAAAGACCTCCTGTATGGAGAATTAGTGCAAGGAAAGTATGTTAGAGGGAGACCACAGCTGTGATATAAGGATATCTGCAAGAGAGATCGAAAAGCCTTGAGAAAGCAGTTAGGAAACCTTGACCTCTGATTGTTTAGCTTGGAGGCTAAAGGTGCAACATGGCCTTCTCCAATTCGAAGAGACACTTGTTCGGCAGGTTGAGGCAAAGAGGCAGCCCCGGAACCAATGAAATCTGGGGGTTGGATGGGGCAGACTGTATCTGTCCTCAGTGTGGAAGGGATTGCCACTCTTGGATTGGCCTTTTTAGCCACACTGGATGCTGTTTTAGAACCTCTTTTCAGAGCATGATACCATAGTCTTTTGAGACTGAAAGATGCCAATATATTTATGAAAATACTTAGGCTGCCATACTATTCTGTGACTCAACAGCATCCTTTTCAGATTAATGCAACTGGTCCTTGCCTGTTGGGATTTTAGATGTTGTCTAGTCTTTGTAGAACCTCAGAACCATGGCAGAATGTTGAATTGTGTAGCACTATAAACACTTTTTTGCACCTGGCCTTCCTTCTCTTTGGTCTGGCAGCTTTTATAGGGGGATTACATAGAGGCTTTGATTTTGCTTCCTTAAGCGTTCACCTGAAGAGCCATTTTAAACTTTAAGGGAGTGGGATTGGAGGGCTTGTGCAAGCCCTTGTCATGCCTGCCCCACATTTCACTAGGGTGACAAATGATCCCAATTAAGCCTTCTCTTCCTATCCAATTGGCAGATGGAGAGTCTCAGTTGTGCACCTATGCGGAGTCTAGACTGACAACTGGAGAACAATCCACTCATCTCTGGTGTGAAATCTAAATCACTGTATCTCCCATCACCTATCCATAGAAATCAGTAAAAGCCTGCAACTTCTTTGTGAAAAACAGTATTAAAAGGAATGTTCAGGAATAGTTATGCTTTATGAGGGAAGTGAGTAGTACTAAAAATCAGGTAAGCTGGTGTATATACAACTTAGGTAGGTAAGCAGGTGGACAGGCTGACAGACAGGACTAACCAGGGGTCATTAAATTTTGAAGTTTTCAAATGCCATTTTTAATTTCTTTGCAGAGTTGGACAATACTGGACAACAGAGTTTGAGGATCAAGACCATAAAAGTAAGCCAGGTTTACTTTTAAGGCTAGGTCACACTGGCCGACGGATACAAAATTAATGCAAAAAGGACACAGCGGACGAGCAAAATTTCGGGGGTGGGTCCATCCGTTGTTATCCGCTCTCAAAAGTGGCAAAAATTTGCATAAACAGAACGGAAAACAACGGAAAGGAACGGACAAGGAGTACATAGCGAGGATGGTAAGCGGTATGTTCGAGAGAAGCCCTAGGGGATGGAAGCGATTGAAACAGTCTGAAGGGCTTCCGGGGGAGATAGCAAAGCGGACACATAGCGGAGGAGTGGATGCATAAGCGGATGATGCGGATGCCATCACGGAGTGCCTATAGGATCGTAGCTGGATGCAATAAGCATTCACTGCACGTGCGGGAGGAAGAATTGCGTTTTGCTCTCGCGGATATACAAGGATGCAGCTCGCAACAGTCACCATAATGAAGAGATAAAAGGGAGAAAGACCTTGTGCCTAGAGACAGTCTTGAATAGAACACCCTCGATGGTTTGTCAGTCAGGGAAGAAGAGAAGCTGTGGCCTACTCCTGCCAAGCCCTAGGCAAAAAGGACAGAAACCATCGCAGCCCTCCCTGGTGGCTGACTCTGAAGCTGCTGGTGCTTTCTGCTGCTGCTGGTGTTGCTGGTGCTGGTGCTTCTCCTGCTGGTAGCTGCGGTGCCGCTCTGCTGGTGCTGCTGGTAGCTGTCTCCTGCTGCTGTGCTGCTGCTGGTCCTGCTTCTGCTGGTGGTGTGCTTTTTCCTGCTGCTGCTGTGGTTGGATCAGTTCGCCAGGCCCCTCAAAGCCTGCTGCATGAAAGCCCAACTGAAGCCACCTGCCAAGAGAAGGGAGGGAACAGGCAGGCAAGGAGAAGGAGAGAAGGAATCAGTGAACTTCCAATTTCGCGAGGACCATGAGGAGGAAGGTGCTGGAACTGGCTGAGGGAGAACGAGTACTTGTGGAAAGGGCCACAGACTATGCGCAACACCAAGAGAAAGCAGGCAAGCGTGGAGAAGACACAAGGCAGAAGCCCTGGGCTACACTGCAGATTGTACTCCTGGGATGGTGGAAGCACATGCACACGCTGCTATGGCAATGCTGCACCTGACAGAAATCTGGCCTAGGCCATTGTCAAGCTGCACTGACCAGGAGATGTAATGTCATGGGCCAAGTGCAGCTTCCTGGGAGGGTGAGGTCGCCACCCTGAGGAGCAGCCCTCTGTCAACCCTCTTCCCTACAGACCAGCCCACAACAGCCCACTCCTCTTCCAGCGCACGGAGACAGCTACCGTGTCCAAGGCAGGTGTCTTCGGGAGGACCCACGAGAGACCCCACCCAACAGCTGCACTACGCCCAGTCGCCAGAGACGTTGGAGGATCCCCTTGTCTTCAAATGGAGCAAGAAGAAGCAGCAGCCAGAGACCAGACCTACACCCACAACCCAGCTCCACCTCCACAGAAAGCAAGGCAGAGAGGCAGAACCTGCAGGGCAGAGCCACAATGTCCTGCTGGAGATTCAGGGAACACAATCACAAACCAAGCAACAGATCTTCTCTCCAGCTGGTCCACTTTGATATACCATCCTCAAACTGCAAGCCCTTCAATCACATACTGAGCCAGACCTTTCATGGACCTGCCCGAAGGCCCAGTACCAGGTGATGAAGGAGAAGATCACAGCACTGCTGCACCATGCCCTCTCCAGGCCCAGCTGAACCTCCTCCGACCCATCATGGACTGCTCCCTCCGACCCCAGGCAAATGTCACAGCCATTCCACGGATTTACGACAGCCCCTACACCTACCAAGTTAGCGAGTACCCAGGACCTTCCCACAGCATGAAGGCCAGCCTCTTCCCAGTCCAGGACCCAGGTAATCGCACGCACAGACCCCTCACCTCACCCAGCTGCGAATCCAGACAGCCCGCCGACTACACTCCTCCTTCTCACCCCGACAGCCAAGCCCCTTCAAACAGAAAATCTGTCATCAAGTAACGTGCCTGACATCGCCATGTCCTTGAGGAAAGGGCCCTCTCAAGCCTATCGGGACTGAGTCAGCTCTCTGAGAGCTTCTGCACCACCCATCCCCTGTTTGTACTCTCGGGGCCAGGCACCCCAATGGCGGCCTCAGACCAGCACTCGCCACGCACCCTCCACAGTTTTCTGGCCGCTTGACAGCATGACACCAATGAAGACGTGCCTCTAGAGTCGACTGAAAATGTGCCAGAGACTTGAGTTGTTACGTGTTCACTATCTTTGCTTAAAGACACTTTAGCTTGGTTTTCATTTTGCTTTTTTAAATAAACAGCTTCACTACAGTTTGTTATTAATAATAGGTTAATCCTTTGCTTAACACACTTGGTTCATTTTATTATTTGGTAAAGTCGTTGACTGAAAACTTTTGAAAAAATGGTTAAGCCTTTGCCATTCTTGTGGGAATGGTTAAGGATAGTTGTGGGATGGGTAAGAGTAGGCTGGTGGGATGGGTACACAAGAATACTTTGTGGGATGGGTAAGGAATAGCTGTGGGATTGATAAACCTCGCAGTGCAAAGATAGTGGGACGTCAATGGTCCACCCTCCCAGCTGCCACACATATGGCCCTCTTTATTATCAATAACAATTTATTCATTGATCAACACATATTCAAAATAAACAAAGCTCTTTATTAATGCCCTATTCATTGTAGGGCCACTCACCATACATGGCACAATCTCATCAGTGTTATGAGACAGGCTCAAGGAAGCATCCATTAATCATCTATCATCCTGTCTTGCCACACCCCTGCTCCAGCTGGGGAGTTGTACCAGTGTTTCAGGAGATTGCGCTGCTTCTTCCCTTCACGTGAAGCTCTTGTTGGGGCCTTGTACATCCACAGTGTCTATCAGAGTTTCGTCCTTGCCTCCATTCACCAGGCTCCATGTCCCCATTCCCTTGTTGACAGTACACAAGCCTGTTCTCGCAACACTGGGTAGCGGGTGCGGCATGAGATGTGCAGGATGCAGCAAGCTTCCAGGATGCTTCTCTAAGTCTGTGGGTGATGCTGCATGGTGGTGAGATATCTGGAACCTGTTGGCCAGGATGCCAAAGGCGTCTCCCACCTCCCGTCTTGCCCTGGACAGCCTGTAGTTGAAGATCTTCTCTTCACAGGTGAGGTATTTGGAACTGTAGGGCTTCATGAGGTAGGTTCTGAGGGAGAAGGCGTCATCCCGCCATATATAGTAGGGCACATCTTGTTGTTCATGGGGTAGGGGGTCTGGATCTGGAAAACCCATGATGAGGTTGCGTTCCAGCCCATCCTTGAGGTCACTGGCGTTGTATACCTGGGCATCTGAAGCTGACCGTTGCCTGAAGCATCAATGTACATTAATTTGTAGTCAGCATCAACCATGGCAAAGAGGATGATACTGAAGAAGCCCTTGTAGTTTAAATAAGAGGACCCTGAGTGTGCGTGGAGCTTTTGCAGGCCACGTGCTTCCCATCTTGGCTCCAACGGTGTGGGAAAGTTCACCTCTGATACCCACTCTTCTGCACACTTTCCTCCAGCCTTCTCGATGGTGGGGCACTGGAGGAGCTCCATCCACGTATTCTTCGATGATGGCCTGCACCACTTCTCTGACCACAATGCTGATGCTGTTTGTGTGCACCCTCCAGGCATAGCATGTTTCTGTATGTGGTTGCAGAGGCCAGGTGGCGCAGAGTCAGTGCCACCTTCAGTCCAGGGTCCAGGCTGGGACAGAAGTTGGTGCTCGGCTTGGTCCAATCTGGGTCTCAAACGCTCTACAATTTCGTCAAACATGGCTGGTGGCATCCTCATGAAGTGCTGGAATGCACGAGTGTCTTCATCATCCTCAGCTCCACCATCAGCTTGTCATACAGTCCAAACTTCCACTCTTCTCACGATCCATCCTCGGACCCCACACAGCTCTTGGACGTCTCCTTCTTCTTGCATAGAAAAGGTGAAACAGTCTGAACAGGGCTTGGTTCTGGTGATGAATGAGTGCAGCTATCATACAGACTGTGTCATGATCCATGGTGGAGAACAATTGATGATGTGGAGACCAAGACCAAGGGTGAAGAGGTCTGTCACCCACGGGCTGCTGGACTGATAGTGAGATCCAGGTGATTTCCTCCCCCTTTTTATAGGAAATATCGGTTTTCCACTAGGTGTTCCTTCCACATGCTCTAGGCATACTCCAGACATCCTAAATTCCGAGATACATCCCATATACAAACGTTTTGTCCGTTTTAATGGCTTTATATACGAGATGCATCCGCTTACATCCTTTCTATTTCCGTGCTACTAACGCTGTGTGGACGTTCCATGTACTTTTCGCTTCCTCCCTCTTTCCGTTTTCAGCTGCAGTGGATGTGAGTTGCGAGGATGTTCCAGGAGGATGTCGAGAGGATACAGCGGACGTAGAACGTTTGTTGCCCGTTATGTTTCGTGGATATACATCGTACGCGGCGGAAGAGTTATCATCCTTTCGCGCTCAAAAAACTTTTTGAGGCGGATGAAATACAGTACGATGAAATAGCAGTAGACGGATGTTTGATGGATAGAGCGTATGAAACACGTACGCAGTGAGTACACAATGGATGCATCATGTTTTCCAATGGATGGCAAGCTTTTTTGTCCTTTTTACATCCTTTTTGCATCCGTTGGTGCAGTGGGACATGGGCTTTAGTGAGAATTTCTATAGATTTAGGCTGCTTTGTCACATCTATGTGAACATATCCAATTTGATTCATGTTTGACTGAAAAAGAGGTGCATCCTTGTGACTTCTGTCTGGCACTTCAGGGGCAAAGCTAGGGAATGAGCGAACATGGGGGACTAGAAGCCAGCAAAAGGACTGAAGTATGGAACAGTGTTGTCCCTGCTGCCTGATTTTCCTTCCTAAATATTATGAGTATGATTATTTCTGCTCACTCCTCACTTTCCTGCTCTTTCTCACAGCAATCGAGGTTAAAAATTTTAACAAACACAAAAGTGAAAAAGCCTGTTTCCTGTGACCTTCCACCTCCAGACAGAATTGCTTTCAAAAGTGGCAGGGCAAAAGGTAAGAATCATGGTTGATTAGATGTTTTGTTGCTGGAAATTTTTGAAAGGGTCTTTTTGCTTCATTTTGCAGGTCTCTATGAATCTTAACTATTTTTATTCCTCGTGATATTAGTGTTTCTCACAATAATCTAATCTTCAACCAAATGAAACTTGTTCATATCACCACCTGGACCAGATTGCTAGATCTTATGAATTATTAGATTAGATTTTTATGCCATCTTTACAGTATCACTTTATGATAGACAAGGTGGCAAACATACATAATACTCCCTCCTATTTTTCCCATAACAACCTTTTGAAGTGGGTTGGGTTTCGAGAGAGTAATTGGCTCAAATTCACCCAGCTGGCTCAGCTTTCATATGTCAAAATTGTAATTAACTATAATTGTTCCACCATGTCTCTCAGAAGCCCTCTGTTCATCTTCTAGGTACTTCAGTTGCTGAGCATCCTGAAAATATATATCAAGATATTGCTGCCACAAAACCAAGACAGGATACAAAAACCAAACCTAGGACATGCTTTCCAGAAAACTGGATTTGGGATTTAGTATCTGTTCAGTAAGTGAATTCCAATCTTTGCTCAGGTGGAAAAGAAACATTCTCATACAGGTCTTCCTAAAGGCCCTGTCACACTGCCCAACGG
Organism: Laticauda laticaudata; assembly: GCA_004320025.1. Taxonomy (NCBI): domain Eukaryota; kingdom Metazoa; phylum Chordata; class Lepidosauria; order Squamata; family Elapidae; genus Laticauda; species Laticauda laticaudata. The sequence continues at coordinate 17,418 of BHFT01064087.1, forward strand.
ATGCAAAATGTTTGTAAAAAGGACACAGCAGACGAGCAAAATGTTCCATCCTCAAAAGGGGCAAAAATTTGAAAAACCAAGCGTGATAACACGGAAAGAACAGACGGGTGGAGGACGCAGAGCCGGATGGTAAACGGATCAGAGCAGAAGCCTAAGCAAGATGGAGCAGATGGAGCGGATGGCACATCCGCTAGGCTTTCCGGAGGACCTGCAGCAAAGCGGACGCGGAACGGAAAGAGCGGATGCTAGAGCGGAGCCGAGCAGATGAAGCGGCATGCCACAGCGGATGCCCACAGGCGATGAAGCGATTCAGATGTGGAAGCCTAGCGGATGCACAGCGGAAGCCATAGCGGATGCACAGTGTTACTGTGCTGCGGGGGGGATGTTATTGGCGTCAGCCCCAACGGATAATAAAGCGGAAACAGCTCGGAAGCAGATCACCATCAGAGAAAGGAGACTCTCTGCATCCAGACACATCGAGTCTACCTTGCCCGCCTGCCCTGCCTGCCTGCCTGCCGTTGACTGCCTGCCATTCCTGCATCCTTGCTGTCTGCCTGCCTTGCCAGCCTCCCTGCAAGCCTTGGTGCCTGCCTGCCTGCAAGCCTTGGTGCCTGCCTCCTGTGCCATAGCCTGCCTGCCAGCCTTGGTGCCTGCCTTCCTGCAAGACTGTCAATGCCAGACTCCCTGCCAGACTCCTGCCCAGCCAGCCAACCCCCAACAACCATGGGGAAGGAAGAGAAAGCCTCAGCCATCTGCTGCCAGCCGTGGCGAAGTAGGCGACAGGGCCACCCTCCACCCCCTGGCCCTCACTCTGCTTCTGCTGGGCTTCTGTAAGCAACGGCGTCGTCTTCTGCGGCTGGGGCTTCTGCTGCCTGTCTGCTTCTGGAGAGCTGATGATGCTCCTTCTGGCGGGGTGCCTTCTTTGCTGTGGCTTACTTCTGCTTCGGTGCTGGCTATTTGGCGGTGGTTGCTTTCTGGCTAGTGCTAATCTCTGACTGTAGCTGATCTCTTGCTCCTGCTGGCTCGCTATCCTGGCTGGTCCTGCTCGTGCTCCTGGTCTTGCTCGTACTGCTCGTGCTCCTGGTCTTGCTCGTTTCCTGTCAGTCCTTACTTATTTTCCTGCTCGTGCTCCTGTCCTGCTGGAGCTCCTGGTGCTTACTTGCTGCTGTTTGATCCTGGGTTGCTGCTGCTGCTGCTGCTGCTGATGATGAGGAGGATCCTACTGGCTGCTGCGCTGCTGCTGCTGATGATGATGATTATGATCCTGCATGGTGATGTTGCTGCTGCTGATGATGATGATGGTGATGATCCTGCTGTGCTGCTGCTGCTGGTGTGTGGAGGAGCAGCCCCTACAAACCTCGAAGTCCCTCTTGATGAGGGCCCATATGGCGCCTGCCAGAGGGAGGAAGACGGAGACGCGTGATAAGGGAGAGGAGGCAATACTCCATTGAGAGGACACGAGGATGAGGTGCTGGAGTGGCTGAGATGAAGAATGACTATCTGTGGCGAAGAGGGGACACCGGCTTCTACAGGACACCAAAAGGAAGCAGTGCTTGGGGAAGAGAAGATCGGGGAAGCCTGGGCTACACTTCGGCAGGTGCTTTCCTCGGCTGGTGAAGCACATGCACACCTGGTACGGGAAGCTGCCCACCTCCAAGGGGGGGGGAAAAATCTGGCCAGGCCACGGTTAAGCTGACGGGACAGAGAGACCTACGTCATGGGCCAGGTGCAGCTTCCCCATGGAGGGTGAATCCACCACCAGGAAGCAGCAACAGCCCTCTAACGACCCTTCTTTCCGCAGCCTGCTGAGAGCCAGTTCTCTTCCACCGACAGTCAGCTCCCTCGTCTCCAGCAGGTTTTCTGTGGACGTCCCATGGCGGAGAACCCACGGACAGGTGTTTTAACCATGGTGGAGGCAGGTAGGATTCCCTGGTGCAGTGGGAGAAAAGGGATGGCACGTCCACCACAGCCCAACCTGCATTTCATCCCCCAGGCTCCACCTCCCACAGAAAGGCAGAGAGCCAGACAGGAGGGGCAGAAGCCACACTGTCCTGCTGGAGGATCAGGGACACCATCGCGAGCAGCATAGATCTCCTCTCTCAGCTGGTCCACACCGACTCCTCATCCCTCCAACCGCAAGCCCTTCCTCACTATGTGAAACCAGACCCTCACGGACATGGGTGGAAACCCCAGTACCAGTGGTGAAGAACCGGATCACGGAGCTTTTTTTTTACTTCATAACCCTCCAGACCCAAGAGGAACCTGCTCCCACCATCCAGGTCTGCTCCTCACCCCAAGGTGATGTCCCTCCCCATTCCAAGGCTTTCCACAGGCCCTCACCTACCAGGGCTTACGGCTACCATGAGGTCCAGCAAGCACAGCAGCAGCCACTTCCCAGTCCAGGCACAGAGTCATCGGACGACACGTTGCCAACCGCGTATCCACTTGATGCCACCATGCCACTGATGCCACGCGCGCCACCCACAACATGAATGCCACGACGCCACCAATGCCACCCACGACACTGATGAGCACCCACGGACACCGATGCCACCCACGCACTGATGCCCCACGCCAGGTCCTCACCCAGCTGCAGACCAGGACAGCCCCATTACAACTGCTCCTTCCTCACCCCACAGCCAAGCCCGGCCACAGCTACAATCTGTTCCTCGGAACTGGGCTGACACCCCCATGGCATGGAGGAAGGGAGCTCTCAACATCAACGGGCCTGAGCCAGCTGTCCGGAGAGCTTCCTTAACACCCATCACCTGTTGTCCTCTTGAGGCCAGGCACCCCAGTAGTGCTTCAGACCAGGCACTCCAGCACCACCCACCTCCACAGCACCTGGACCCTTCACCCCGGGAGACTTGGAGCACACCTCGATTGACCAAGAAGAGTGCCAGAGACTGGGTGGCTACCTGATAGACTTTATTTGGACACTGGACTTTGGGTTATTTTTTCTTTTCAGCTTGTTATAATAAAGATTATCTTGCTCACCACTGCTTCTTTTATTTTTTTTAATTAAAGTCTTAGTGGAAACTTTTAGAAAATGGTTTAAAGCCTTTGCATGCCTTTGTGGATGGGTAAGGATAGCAAGTGGAGAATGCGGCCAGGGTACCTTTGGGATGCTTAATTTAACTGTGGGGATGGGCAGGGTACCTTTGGGATTGGGTAAGGATAGCTTGTGGGTGTGTGGCAGGGATTACCTTTGGCGAAGGTGATTTTTAAGATAGCTGTGGATGGGTTTGAGATAGCTGTGGCGGATAGAATAAACCTCCAGTGCAAGCATAGTGGGACTGTATGGTCCACCTCCCAGGTGCCAACACCCCTCTGTATGCCCGTCATTATCAATATAATGTAATCATTGATCCCACACATGTCAACAATAAACACAACTCTTTATTAAATGCCCTGTTCATTGTAGGCACACCCAACATAAAAGTGGCCCGAATTCTCATCCGTGTGATGAGATAGGCTGAAGGAAGCAATCCATTAATCAATCTACCATCCTGTACTTGCCACTCCACTGCTCCCAGCTGGGGAGTTGCACCATTTGTTTCAGAAGGTTTGCGCTGCTTCTTCCACTTCACGTTGAGGCTCTGTTTGGCGGCCTTGAACCATCTCTCAAGTGTCTATAGGTGTTGGCCCTTGCCTCCATCCCCATGCTTCCATGTCCCCATTGCCTTTTGGAGGGTCCACAAGCCTGTTCTGGCACACTGGTAGCGGGTGCGCCATTGAGATGTGCAGGATGCAGCAAGCTTCCACGATTCTCCTTCCGGTTTCTGGGCAATGCTTCATGGTGAGTGGAGAAGTACCTGGAACCTTTGGCCAGGATGCCAAAGCATTTCCCCACCAACCCGTCTTGCCCTCTGGACAGCCTTTGTTATTGAGATCCTCTCTTCACGGAGTGAGGAGTTTGGAAGTTGTATGGCTTTCATGAGTAGGTGTGAGGGAGAAGGCGTCAATCCCCCACGATGAAGTAGGGCACATCTTGCGTGTCGTTGGGGCAGGGGGTCTGGATCTGGGGAAGCCCATGATGAGGTTGCGTTCCAGCCCCTCCTTGAGGTCACTGCATATTGATACCTGGCATTGAACATGAGCTGTTGCTGAAGCATCGCTGTACATGAAACTTGTAGTCAGCATCGACCAGGGCAAAGAGGATTGATGCTGTAAGAAGCCTTGTAGTTGAAATAAGTCGGACCCTGACTTGGCTGGTTGCTTTTACGGCCATTGCTTGCCATCTATGGCATCCAACGGTGTGTGGAAGTTTCCACCTCTGATTACCACTGGCTCTGCAACTTTCTTCCATCCTTCTTTCAGTGGAGGGGCACTGGATGGGGCTCCTCCATTATTCTTCGATGAATTGCCTGCACCACCTTCGGTGACCACAATGCTGATGGTGTTGGTGTGGCACCCCTCCCAGCCGTACTGCATTTTGTCCTGTAGGTGGTCCCTGAGCCAGGGGTGCATAATGAGTTTGCCACCTTGAGCCAGGGTCCAGGCTGGGTCGGAAGTTGTGTTTGCCTGTGGTCAACCTGTGGGTTGTCTACCCACTGCACAACTTCATCAAACAATGGTGGCAGCATCCTCATTGAAATTTTGGAATGCCACCGCAGGGTCTCGTTCCTGAGCTCCACCATTAGCTGTGTACAGTTCCGTTACTTGCTCTTCTCCCGATTCCATCTTCCGGACCCAGACGCTTCTTTTGGCCGCCTCCTTTATTCCCGTGTAGAGTTCACAGAGCGTGTAGATGGCTTCGCACTGTTGCAGAATGATGGGTGGCTACCAAAAGGAGTTTGTTATGATCCAGGTTGGAAATGACTGGATGCTGTGAAGAGCAAGAGGCAGATGAGCTGCAGAAGGTCTGCACAGCAGGCTGCTGCGACTGAAGTGAGATCCAGGTGAGTTGCTCCCCCCTTTTTATAGGCAATATAGAGTTTATCCCCTATGTGTCCTTCTGCATCCTCTAAGGCATTCCTCTAGACATCCTTAATAATCCGAGATAGGTCCCCTCTGCGAACGTTTTTTCCAATTTTAAATGCTTCTTTTCATGCTTCATTCCGCTTTCATCCTTTCTCCGTTCCGTGCTACGTAACGCTGGCGTGGCCGTTCACGTCCGTTCTGCCTTCCTCCCTTCGAGCGGATTTGAGTTGCGCGGATGCGCAGCGGATTGCCTAGCGGAAATTAGCATGATGCGTAACGATGTAGAACGGGATGTCCCCCATTATGCCTAGCCAAGATGCAGAACGGACGCATTGGATACATTTTCCGCTCAAAAAGTTTTGAGCAGCTCAAAAACCTTTGAGCGGATGCGAACCTCAGTCGATGGATGCTGACGGATAGAGAGGAAGCAAAACGGAGCAGTGATACAGAACAGGAAGCATCGTGTGAAAAACCAACGGGATGGCAAGTGTTATTTCTCTGTTTTTTCATCTCTTTCCATCCGGTGGTGCAGTGATGACAGGGGCTTTATTGATGTCCTTGTCAGTACCATTGAAGTTACAATGCCACTATGTGAATGGGTAGTTGTATTGAGTCCTTATAGTTTGTGGCCATTCCAGTACTCCTGCGGTCATATTATTAACAAATTCAAGTTTGCCTTGACAACAAGCTTACAATTATGTGCAATGCACCCAGTCATATTGATTGCATTTGTAACCCACACTGTCAGTTTCTTACAAAGGTCAGCAGCTTGCAAAATGGGGTGAGATCATGTGACTGGATTGCTGCAACCTCATGATATACAACTATATTGCAACAGCAGCTCGGCTTGCTGAACGCCATTTAAATTAATACTGTACCTTAGGACTGCACTCCACCTAAAGCCCATGTCACATGCACCAACGGGATGGAAAGGGATGTAAAACGGAGAAAAAACACTTTGCCATCCAGTTGTTTAACGCGATGGCTTCCGTTTTGTACTCACTGCATCCGTTTTTCTTCCTCTCTATCTGTCCAGCATCCGTCGACTGAGGTTCCAGCTGCCTCAAAAAGTTTTGAGTGCTCAAAACTATTTTTGAGCGGAAAATGTATCCAATGCGTCCGTTCTGCATCCTCTAGGCATCGGGGAACATCCGTTCGATCGGTCGCCATCCGTTATGTGTCTCCTACAATCCGGTAGGCATCCACGCAAACTCAAATTCCAACTCCAGCAGAAAAGTGGACACAGGACGGAAGCGGAAACAGACGCGCAGGTGTTAGTAGCACCGACGGAGAAAAGGATGAAAGTGGATGCAGCTCGCCAAAGAAAGCGATTTTAAATTGGAAAAAACGTCGCAGAGGGGACCCCAATTCTCGGATGTATTTAAGGATGTCTAGAGGTGCCTAGAGGGATGCAGAAGGACAACATAGGCGGAAAACCTGATGTTGCCTATAAAAAGGAGGAGCAACTCACCTGGATCTCCCTTTCACGACCAGCAAGCGTCCAGGAAAGCGGGTTGTGGAGAACGCCTTTGTGGCATCTGGCCAACAAGTTCCAAGGTACTTCTCACCACCATGCAACATCACCCAGAGACCGTTGAGGAGGATCTGAGAAGCTTGCTGCATCCTGCTACAATCTTTCATTGCGCACCCGCTACCCAGTGTTGCAGAACAGGCTTGTATGGACCTCCAACAAGGCAATGGGACATGCGAGCTGGGGAATGGAGGCAAGGGCAAAACCTGATAGGACACTTGGGATGTGCAAGCGCCCCAACAGAGCTTCACGTGAAGGGAAGAAGCAAGCGGCAACCTCCTCGAAACACTGTGCAACTCCCCAGCTGGAGCAGTGAGTGGCAAGACAGGATGATAGATGATTAAATGGATGCTTCCTTCCAGCCTGTTCGCATCACACAGATGAAGATTGTCCCATGGTATGTTGGGTGGGCCTACAATGAAACAGAGCATAATAAAGAGTTGTGTTTTATGTTTGACATTGTGTGGATCAATGATTACATTAATATTGATAATGAAGGGCCATAGGTGTGGCACCTGGGAGGGTGACATACAGTCCAAACTTTGCTTCACTGGAGGTTTAATCTATCCCACAGCTTTCTCAAACCCATCCCACAGCTATCTTAACCACTCCCACAGATAATCCTAAAACCCATCCACAGGTATCCCTGCCCATTCCACAGCTATTACCATACCAAAGGTATCCCTGCCCATCCCACTGTTCCGTTACCCATCCCACAAGCATGCAAAGGCTTAAACCATTCTAAAGTTTCCACCAAGACTTTATTTACAAAAATAAAAATGAAGCAAGTGTGTGAAGCAAAGATAATCTTTATGAATAACAAGCTGTAAAAGAAAAATGACCCAAGTTTCAAGTGTCCAAATAAAGTCTACAGGTAGGCCACCCAGTCTCTGTCACTCTTGCTCTGTCTCGAGGTGGTGCCCAGTCTCAGGGGTGGAAGGCTCCATGTGTCTGTGGAGTTGCTGGTGCTGGAGTGCTGGTCTGAAGCGCCACTGGGGTGCCTGGCCCGAGAGGGACAACAGGGGGATGGTGTGTTGAGGAAGCTCTCAGACAGCGGCTCAGCCCTGTGATGTTGAGAGGCTCCTTCCTCCATGCCAGGGGGTGGTCAGCCCCAGACCGACGACAGATGTTATTAGGCGGGCTTGCTGTTTTGGTGGAGGAAGGAGCAGTGTAGTGGGTTGTCTGGTCTGCAGCTGGGTGAGGACTGCGTGGGTGGCATTGGTGATGTTGGGTGCATTGTTGGTGTTGTGGCAGCAGTGGCATGGGTGGCATCTGTGGCATCAGTGTTGTGGGTTGGACAGTGGAACCGGTGGCAACGGTGTCGCCCGTGACTCTGTGCCTGGGCGGGGGAAGGGGCTGCTGCCTTGTTGCTGCTGGACCTCCTGGTAGCCGTAGCCCGGGTAAGGTGAGGGCTGGTGAAGCCTTGGTATGGGAGGACATCACCTGGGGTGGAGGAGCAGACCTGGGACTGGGTGGAGCAGTTCTCTGGGTCGGAGGGTTGTGAAGCAGCTCGTGATCCGGTTCCTTCACCCACTGGTACTGGGGTTCCTCATGTTCTTGAGGTCTGGTTGACATTAGGCTGAGGAAGGG